>VWZV01002419.1:2253441-2378882 GCA_013397155.1 Irena cyanogastra
ATATATGTGTGTGTGTGTGTGTGTGTATAAGCTGTGTCCTGGCATGAAGGTAAGCTGCATTCAAGCACAGAGTTGTACTCAAAGGCATATTGGGTTTGACTCTCCTTGAGGTTGAGTCCATCACCAGCCACAAGAGAAGCAAAATTCTTACATGTTCTCTCTATTTTCTCATTCCTACTACTTAGGAAGTGAAAACAATGTGCTGAGCACAATATAAATGAAAAAATTCAGTGCTCTGTCTGTGCCCATGTTCAAGACATCCTGAAGATTTTGCTTTCTGTGATACTAAATGTCAACAATGTGTAACAAACTCTTATTTATTTAATTACTTACTTTTACAATTTCACATAATGTAATAGCGTAATTACTACTTACACACAGGTCTTGTTTTTAGAAAGAAGGCAGCTTTAGAAGGACAAATGTGATGAGCCAGAAATACCTGAGACAAATTCTGGTTTCCCTTCGCATTGATACTAAATTCAGTAAGATTATTCATAAAAGGCCCTTTGTATTTCCTGTGCATATTTGTGGACAATTAGTTTACTGATCCCCTTGTTTGAATCCTCTGTGAAAACTCTCCAGCCCTTCTTGCCTTAAGTATGCCTAGCTTACCTTCTTCGACCGATTAATCTTATTGACTCAGGTGTTACCAGCTTATCAGTCCACTCTTCACAGGTAAACAAAGGAAATTTTATACAAGGGTTGTTCCTACGTCTTACATTAATCAAAATTTACTGATTCAGGTTTTGCCTCCTCCCCAATATCTTTCCAGCTTGCAGACAATTACATCACATTACATACTGCACACTTGTCTGCAGCATTTGTCTGTGTTGTAGAGCTTCTCTGCAGCAGACAGAGTGTTGGTGCCTGTGGAGTCTCTGAACTCCCAAAGATGGGAACCAGATGCTACCATAACTATGCATGCAAAAAGTACTATCTTCCTATAAAAAAGCTCTTGAAGGATTTTATTCAGATTTTATGAGCCATCAAGTGGACCAGCTGGGATTTTTTTTTGGTAGGGTTTTTTGTTTGCCTTTTTTTTTTCCAATTCAATAGTTTTCAAGCATAGACATTCGCCCCAAAGCATTTGCCTTCAGATACAATATGCTTTTATCTCAGCTTCTGCTGTTAAATTTACTCTTCATTTATATGTCAAAATATTAGGATGCTCTTTTCCTACTGTCATGATTTTTACACACATACTTGTGTCAGGAGCAAAACAACCATCACCTTTTTCGACTGACATACTCAATCCAAGAGGCAAAGGAACAAACAAAGCCTTTATAACTTCAAGAAGACTTTTTCTTTTTTTTTTCCCAATGATATATACACTGAGGTACTTTCTGCAACTGACAAGAAACAGATAGAATTTCAAAGGAACAGGAAAACAATGCACCACTACAGCAGATGTGTGCCCAGAGAAGCTACGAAAAAACAAAGACTTCCACATCTTGTTGCATAAAAGGGCAAAAAATGAAAATCACAGATAATGGCAATTTAACAGAAACAAGCAAGCAAAACCCTCTGAAGTTCATCTACAAAAAAGCCCTTACAATTAAAATACTTACTTTTAAATAATTCCTATACAAATCAAGAAAAATAATAGTTTACTCCATTCTTCATGGCAATTTTTTCTCGTGCTTTGTTACAGTGTTGCTCTCAGAAAGAGCAGAATAAATACTTTTCCCTATTGCTGCACCTTCACACACAAGTGAGTATGTCTTCCCAGATTGTTAAGTGTGACAATTATTACTCTCTAATGCAGCTTCCCACATAGCAAAAGCAATGGATCTTCCCTACATGAAACTCTTAGACCCCACACAGAGTGTGGTTACCTTCAGCTTTTTTTTTTTTTTTCAAATATCAATTCTTATTTTAAAAACAGACTCTAAAAGAAAACTATTTGTTGTTTCCTACCCTTGATCACTTCAGCAGGTCATTGCCCTTTACTAAATGTACTTCCTAAACATGCACGTTTCATTACCATGCAGAATTTGTCTAGATCCAACTTCCTGCCATTACATCCTGACATGCTTTTGTCTGCTAGACTGAAGCCTTCCAGTATCACGTTTCTGTTCCCTGCAGAGGTTCCCTGCACATTGTCAACACATCTCTCTGTAAATCTGTTTGATAAACTAAAGTCAAGCTGTTCGAAGGCATGGTTTCTATATTGTTAATCATCTGAGGGCTTCTTCCCAGAGCCTTCTCCATTTTTTCAACATCTTTCTTGACTGTGGACAGCAGAATTAAACAAGAGTATTATATCTGTGGCCATACCTCCTTCTAATGCAGAGCTAATTCTTCACAGCCTCTCTTCACATGTTCTTCTTAGGTATTCGAGAGTTGCATTAGCCCTCCTGGCCTCCTGGACACAGATCTTTTCCAACAGCCACTTCTCAGTCCACTGGTCCCTTTTCCATCAGCATGGTCTACATTCCTTACTGTTGGTTTTATGACATTACATTTGACACCTGTGACTGGCACAGATCACTGTTACTAGCCATCTTCACAACACCGCTTGAAAGGTTTAACAATGTTTTTCCATTTAGTGCTCTATGGAACTCTGTATCTCTACCAAATCCCAACAGGAGCAGAGGCATTTAACATGATACAGGATTTCATCTATTTAATGCATTCCCAGTTTGTTTCATATTGCTTTAATGTATTAATCAAGAATTCACAGGGTGTTAAGCCAAACTGCCCTGTGAGATATATACAGATGGTATTGTACCAGTTGTAGTTTATTAATTGGCAATATTTTTTTTTCTTGTTGTATCCCATCATAGGATTTTTCCTGTTTGCCCTGCATCAGTGTCATGTCCAGTATGTTTTATGGGGACCTGGACAGTTCTACTAAACTCCTGAATAGGTAATAAAGGTAGTATGCCTTAAATAGTGGCATTATTACCACCCTGGTATTCTCAGAATTTCATGATTTAGTGAAATAACTCTATTTCCTCTTCAGAGTTTTGTTTTCCTTCCTTCTGGTCCCATCCCCATGCATTGCTTGATGGAAAAGGTACATGCATTCTTATTTCTATCAGCCCTCAACATTATTTCATGACATCTGTAATACAAAATGTTTCTCTTTAACTTGTGGAATCATAGGAATACTTTTTTCAGCTTTCATTAAGCAAATCCACTTCTGATCTTCATGAATACAGAGAGAAATTAAAAAAAAAAAAAGAACCCTAAACAATCTAAATATTTGAAATCTAAAGATGCATAACTCAGCGATCTAAGGAATTTTTTTTATTATTTTTTTTTCTCCTGATGATTTGTATCTCACTCATGGCAGGTAATAGTTCAGGCTGATAGAAATGCTAGCTTTGGAGCACAAATCCTATTGAGAGAACCAAAATAAATCAGAATAAGCAAGTTTCAAACAGAAAGCCTAAGGGTAATTAAGTGATCTGAACTAGAGGCCATGAGGCCCTTGGGAATCTCTGAACAGTGCTATCTTGCAGATTTTAGAAATAAGTAGTTGAACTTAAACGTCACTCACATTGCACAACAAATCAGGTATTTCCACAATATAATATAGCTCATTAAAATAGTTGTGTCTTAATACAAGGTTGATGCTGCTGTAGGAAAGGACATAGAAGGAGGTATTCAGAAAAGAAACAACTATAATTTCTGCTAATGTTGTATTTTCTGTCTTTTCCTAGATTTCCACAGTTTTCACTTACTCTGTATTCTTTCTTAGATTCAGAGAGATTCTTGCTGTAATTCTCACAACAGAGTAACTAACTTGGTTCCTTCTTCTCATGACTGTTGGGCTGATAAAACCAAAGATCACATCACTAGTTAGCAGCAGTAGTTCTTTAGCCTGGTTGTTCAAAAAAATGTACTAATATACAACCTACATGAATCTCTGACTACACCCTAAGAGAAGACTTGAATCCACTGCCCAATTTTGACCAGAAGAACAGAGATATTAAAGAAATTAAATCTTTACTGATTTCCTGAAAACATACAGCTGAAGAGGCAGACCCTGTAAACACTTTGAAGATATCACTGAAAATTCTTTCTTAAACAACAGAAAATACACTTGAAGAAAAAGCCTCTAGAATTCCTCAGTCATACAAAAATCCCTAAAGCTACGTCCCAAACTCGCAAAATCTCAAGAAATGCATTCACAGGGAAAATTGTGGCTGTCAGTTGCAATGTTCCTATAACGCTGCATTAACATTGCAACGTTCCTGTAACATTGTTCCTTATGAATGTGTACATTCATTTTTGTTTTATTCTTTAGCAGGTCTGTCTCCTGAAAAGCAACCAGTATTGTCAAATCAAGATGTGAGGCAGAAAGCTCTGGAGTCCCTGTCCTGCATGCAACTCACTCATATACTCCTGAACTTAAGCAACTCAGAAGAGACCAAGAATTTGACCAAAATATGCCAATGGGCAGCAGATGTGAGATGGTCATCATGTTCAATTTACAGCTGAACAAAGAGGTGAGATTCTAAATCTCTATTTACTATGAGCCACGTCGTGTATACAGGTGCACTGTGGTCTTATATTTTATAAGCACATCACAGGGATGAACACATACCAGGCCAACCGGCAGCTGTCTACCTAATTTTAGATTATGTGGCAATAAACAGATACTTCAACATTTCAGCATATTTTCTTGTTGGGTTTTTTTTATTCTATGAGCAAGGAAAGCTAAAATGGCCTGTATTCCTTGGTAATTGTAAGGAAAAGCCAGACATTCATCAGTTGAACAGATTGCTCTCAAGGTTGAGAAAGCACTGACTGAGCACGTGATGGAGAATGCTACAGACAAGGTAAAGCATGGCTGAATTTCAAGGCTGCTAGGGCAGCACTGTAGCAGTACTTGTAACAGGAAAGCAATGATCAGAATAAAAGTTTGCCACTCTGAACTTCCAGATGTTTAGGAAAAAGTCTCGTTACTATGGATTTATGATCTCTTTGAGCAAAGGTTATTTTGATGTTTTTAAAAACAGAGAGAAAGAACCAACTGGTGGTGCATATAATTTTCTGCTATAGACAGTGCAACTACATCAATTCATCTTTCTCACCCCACAAATCAAGATAGAGACACTGTAAATCAGAACTCTTATGTCAAGGTTTAAGGGAAGCAAGAAATACGCAAAACAGTAAATCAACATGAGATTTCCTATACTACAGTTGGCTGTCACAACTATACTAAAAGTCAAAAGATTAATGCTGACCATTTTCATTTCCACTGCCCAAAGAGTAAAAAGCAAGATTGAACACCAGGAATCTTTGGTAACAGGTGCTGAGGGATTATTGCATATGCTGCTAGAAGTTTCTCTCAATGTACATGTCAGGTTTCAGGAAAAGGCAATGTTGCAGAAGGAAATAGCCTTTGTTCCTTCTAAGGTTTTCCAAATCAATGCAGGAAGCGAATGTTCAAGTAGCAAGTATTCTGGCCCTCAAGAAGCCCTGTTAGAAATTAGAAGACAAAACCTATGCTTAATTAGTCTCCCCCTTTTCAATCTGTTGAAATCAGCAGAAAATCACAAGATGTGACAAGTGGAAAAGAACTTACTTCTGTTTTAGCACAGTGTATGGAGAGCAGCAGGAATTCAACTTCCATACACCTAGGTACTTTTGTAGTGAATGCTTGAAATTACCTAGAAGAATTAGGAACACAAATCCATGAAAAATTACCTCCTTCTTTAACAAACCACTAAAACAATCAGGGCCTCAGTGCCAGATTATCCCATTCTCTTCCCTGCATGCAAAGCATTTATTGGTACATGGCATCTAAAGACATGAGACTTGCTACAAGAATGGGCCAGCACAGTCATTTACAGGTCTAAAGCCTCTTATCTGTAACGGCAGCAATCAGTGGAGTATAGATAGACAAGGCAAACTTTAAGCTAAGGGAACATCTCAGAACATGGGACAAAGGCCATTGCTAATTACTGAAGACAGGAAGTGTCTTGGTTACCTCCCTCTGCCTTGATGGAGGCTACATAACACTTAGAGCTTCTACAAAGCATTTACATTGCATGAAGTAGATTAAGTAGGTGTTTGCATTACTGCCCCTTTCCATTGTAATATAATCAGCTGTTGACTAGGATCTCAGAGAGACAGAAGGGGTTTGCTTACTAGGTAAATGGGTCTTTGGTTATCATGCATTTTCATGGATTTGTACTTGAGAAAAAAAGCAGACAGGAAAAAAAAGGAGGGAAAAGTACATATAAATGCATTATATTCACAGATGCAATTTTTAATTTAAAAACTGAACACAACTGATTATATAAAAATTAATAGAGCAAATAAATTCCAGACACAAGGGCAAATTTGTGTATCTAAGAAAGTAAAAATTAAAATGGTGCAAAATATACATTTACAGAAACAAAAGTTTATGACTAAGCACCACTGATTCCTACAGGAATCAGAAAAAAATCTGGGATTCTGGGTTTTAGGCAATATATACCAGGAAAAAATAATATCATGAATTATACTTAGGAGACAAGACATCCATTTTAAGATAATCTCTTAAGCATAAATATTCTACAGAATGTGTCCTTTGCTTACAGAACCAGATATTCGTTGCATCACAGAGACACTATCTCAAAACTTTACAAAGAAAGAGGGAGGAAAGGGGCAAATTTTCTCAAAACTGTGAAAGGCTAGTTACACAAGAAACTGCAAATCTTGATGACTACTTCAATAACAACATTATTTAGTGATTACCATTACCATCAAAACAAAACAAACCCTATGTGGGGAAGTGCAGGTCAGAAAACGCTCACCTTGCGCAGCACATAGAAGTAGGTGTAGCATATTTCAACAAAGACATAACATCAAAGTAACACAGCCTTTCACAGGCTGGAATTTTAATTTCTCTGTTCAATGGGAAATAATTTGTTCCTGGATCTTTTCCTTTAGAGTCTTCTAAATAGTTACATTTTTAGAACATGCTTAGACCAGAAAACTACATTTGTTAATTTTAAACATACAGAGTTGTTTACCTTAAGTGGATTACTTTGATACTAGGAACATGAGGATGATTTACATCCTTTTCATCAGTTACATGCTTTGAGGCTAAGCAGATGGCATGCCCCTGCAAGTATAGTATTCTACGATAATCTAGGGCAGTTTTAGCTTATTTCTTTTCATAGCTCCATGGGTCACTCCCCAAACCCTATTTAAAAGTCAAGGTCTGTTATCTGTATTTCAAGATGTGAATGCAAGCTAATAATTTGCAAACAACATATAGTGGGTGTAATCAGCATTAAGATTCAAATTACTTTTTTTCACAGCCCAGTGCCAACTTAAACGTATCTCAACTAGATTTCCAACCCAGGTCTAAAGAGTGTATACATTTTCTTAAGATTTTGTTTAGATAATGGAAGCATGCAATATCCAAAGATTCAGACACTATTATTTTAGACACGTACCCTACACAATTCTTGTTAGAAATGGACCTACTCTGGAATCTTGCTGGTAAGCGTTTGGGTTTCTTTTTAATCAAACCACATGAGCCAATTCAAACAAAAGTGTCATGGGAAATGTATCAGCTTTGAAGAAAAAAAAAATCACTGGAAATTGTTTGGGACCCAAGACAGAACTACCATGCAAAATTAGAGATCATTGAAATACCTTTGTTTTCCCTCTTCCAGATGTGGCTCTTAAGTCTTAATTTTTTCATTGCATATCAGATAATTTTCTCCACTACTACACACTGACTATTCTTGCATATAACTCATATGGTCTTTCTCACCAAGGTATTTTCATTTTGTTTACAGTGAACGTAGAAAAAGAGTATTCCTTATGCCTCAACTGCCAGCTTTCTTTCACTTCAGGAGAGTCACAATTCCCTTTTGACTACTATTTAATTTATACACATGAAATAACACCAATAACAGAAAGCAGAAACAGCCTGTTAGTTAGGGCTCTCACAGCAACAGGAAGCACAGAAAAACAGTGACTGTGAACATAGATCTCTTGCATTACTGAGGAATGTTGAGCAAGTATGAAAAATCAGCCACTGAAGTTGTGCACTCAAACCTAGGTGCCAATTTTAAACGTTTCATGGTCTTTCAGGAAGACTGAGATCATTGTGATTAAAATTTCCCCCACGAGCCAGCCCAAGACAGGCTTTGAAGGTAGAAATATTTGTGAAATGATTTACAGATGTTTTGAAACTTGCTGCCAGCATTCCTGCTGAAAGATAGTCTGTGGATCTTTTATCTTAACGGGGTTTTTTATGTATTTCTTATGCAGTATATGATAAGGATGAGGGAAAAGAGTCAGAAATTCTGAGTTATTAATATATAGTTCTTCAAAATGTCCAAGAATCTGACCACAATTTAACTGTTACATTTAGTTTGTTCAGCTAATGAAAGAAAATCCTGTTAGATTCTGCACAGTTCAGATGGCAAGAAACCAAAACATGTTTTCACCCAAATCTCAGAAAATAATTTTCTCTTAAGGATGTTGGGGTGACAACTATTTAATATCAAGAAGTTCCCAAGCAGTGCCCAGACTAGGGAACCACTGCATGGCTTGAAAGAGCAACTTGGTCCACCACTCTTCAGCATGAAGAAACACTATCATCTGAGCCATCTACTGTTCAGACTAAAATATTCTTTAGAAAGGCACAGACAAGCAGCTTTCACTATCTGATAATGTTCACATGCTCTTTCCTGAGAGGTCTCTGAGGCCTCTGCAGCTTCAGTGCCCTGGGTGTGCCTGCACAGCCTGATGTGCACCTGCTCCTGTCACAGGAGTATGGGCAGCAGATCCCTGACCTGGCTCTCACATCTGCCAGTGGCACGCTTCAGCTGCACCAGTTACAGCCAGACTACCCACACAAATCCAGTGCTTCTCCTGTGGACCTTCCCTGCCAAAGCTGGGCTCTGTGGAACAAGAATATCCCCTTCAACCCATTTCCTACTCTACTAGCTGCTGCCTCTGCTTCTTACCTATTTTTCATGTGCATGTTCTGACAAATTCTCTGCTGCAATGCCAGGAAAAATTTATTTTTGTAAACTTGCTCCAGACCTCCAAAAAACTCAAGACAGGACATTAAAGTGGCATGCCTACAACACACAGTAGTCTTTAAGGGAAAGCCCTCATGTTTCCAGATTCCTTTGAGCTTTAAAACAGACATATACACAAAGATTGTATAGACTAGCTATAAGGAAAAACAGCAAACATCAAAAGCTGTGTGGTTCAATGAAGTTTTCCACATGTATGCAAAAAAAAGGGAGGCATGAGATTCCAGGGTTTCTGGAGTGCTAAGTAATCAAAACAGCACAGCAGCTTTAACAAGAGGGCCCCACAAATACTGTCTTCATATCAGCTTTGTAGAGCATGCAGAAGAATTTTTAAAAATATTCAAAAAGGATTCTCTGTAATGGAAGGGAAACCTGTGGAATATTCAGCAGCATTTTGAACACAACACTCACTGTACCCCTTGGCTGCAGTGCACTGCCTCACCTCCTCCTCCTCTGCTACCACACCACAAAGGGATGGGGAATGAGTGGGGAAAGGGCCACCAGTAGTTTTTTCCAAGAATTAAGGTAACTGTAAGCAGAGTTTATCCCACACTGAGTAGCTGTGTATGCATTATACATGCAACTAAGTTTTTCTATTCTTAATGTAAGACCTTTCAAAAAAATTGGACATTCTGTTTGAAAAACATGCCTTGCAATGTCTGCAACAGTAGCACTGTGTGGCCCTCTTTAGTGTTTAGTTGCAAAAAGACATGGAAAATGATCCTTAGAACATATTTTTCAGGCTACTTTCAAGATTATCTATATTCCCATTAGGCTCAATTAATCCAAATATGACTATATCTGGTTTCAGACTGAGGCAGGCTTTTGTTCCAAATACACTGTAACACTTCTTGACTAGCAAGAGGAAACAACTTTAAAGACTAACATTCAAAAATATCTCCTCCTCAAAAGTTTTTTACCTTTTTTTACATCTCAAGTGAAACGAGCCTTTATATCTCTCCTTTGTTCTGACGAAAAGTTCTTCCTCTCCAATAAAGCAAGTTTACTGTGATGACGAAAGCAAGGAACAGCACGAAGATCCCAAAAACTTTAGTGCATTGCCATGGACAACAGAAAGGCTCTGGTCCAGTTTTGACTTCCAGTTCCTGCATCGTGCTGTTACCCTCAGAGAGAATATTGAAACTCTACAGCCTAGTCACAAAAGAGAACTTTTATTCAGAAGGGCAGGTTTATTTGCAGAGTAGCCAGGCCAAAGCTGAAGCCACAGTCCCAGAAGTTTTCTCCAAGAAGAAAGCAGCAAAGATAGGAATAAAATTGCTATGCCCCTTGGCCTGATAAAGCTTCACAGAGACACCAGGGAAACAAGTGACAGAAGGCCCTTTCCTCAGTTCTTTGGCAGTATCAGCAAGGAATCTACTGATCCCCTAACTGGGGTGGCACACTCCTACATTGTGCTGGAAGGACACAAGGCAAGAGGCTGTCACATCTTGGGCTGCAGTAGCCCAAAGGTGCTGAGCTTCTTAGGACAAAGACCCAAACTGGAGGCAGAAGTTAAATCATGCAAGAAAATTCCAAAATGTTCTGTAAATGATTCATTATGAGCCAAGAATCTTAACATTATTTCACATTCACTAAATGATTTATTCTCATCATGAATGTGTACTGGTAAGAAGCAAGATGATGTCAAATTAGCATGATTGAAGCATATCTGAGACAAAAATGAGTGATAGCCCTAAACAAAAAGGCAAATTTAGTGCTTGTCACTAAAAGCACAATTGATTGAATTCAGTTTCTGTGTCTGAATCACCATTAGAAATTCATTATTCATACCTGTATCATCTAATATTCATAAGCCTACCAGCTGAGCACTCTGGACAGTTTTCAGTGTCTGTTCCTTTAAAGCATTCACATACTGTCCCATGGGAATCCTGATATGTCATAAGTTCCCTTGCAGCAATATCCCAACAAATGACAATTCACAGAAGTTGCAGCCCTTTTAGCTGTTTTGGAAATCTGTCAGCTATAGATCATGAAATGTAATAGTCAATTATTGAGACATCTGATAAGTCTCCTGGTTTTTAAGAACGCTGAGAGTCGCTGTGGCCTTAGGATACTTCTCCATGGCTCAATGCCAGCTATAGGCCAGTCAAGTGGCTCTCGCTGTTGAACTAGTAGTGCCTGAGAACAGAAAAATTATGAGCTCCCAGTATTCCATGCCTGATATTTCTGAAGTAATTACAACCAAAAATTCCATGGATGCCTTGACATTTCCTCTGTACTATAGTATTTTAGTTAATTGGGTTTTTTCCTGATGATGGATGACTTATATCTGAGCCTCATCTGAGGTTTGTTTTGCTTATTAGGGAAGTTAGAGTGAAATACTGTGGGTCATTATTCAAATTTCAAAAGAATACGTTCTACTCTTTAACTCTGAACTTCAGCTTCACATTGGCAAATTTCTCTAGCTTTGTAATAATTTCTTACTTACTCACTGGGAAAACACAGTATGTGACACACATTCAAAAAAAGCATATATAGCTGGTAGTCACTACTCTGTGTACCACTGACAACCGTAAAAAACAAAAGCTTAGAATTCATAGGCCTAGTACAAAGCACTGTTTCACATTGTAAACAGTGCACCATCTTAATGAGATAGACAACCACTGCTTTCTACTTCGAATTTTATAAATGCACGTACAAGTAGGTCCCCTATACTTCTTACCACAGCTTGACAGAAATGCAAATAGACACACCAGATACAAAACAAAAATTAGTGATTGAGATTTGGAAAACAATTTGGTGATTTTCTTGTTAAAAGGTCAAGCAGTGAACAACTGACTTGAATTTGCTGCTTAAATTGCCAGCAGATGATGTAATTTGAAATCCAGGACAAAACTGACTTACATAAGTGATATTAATCTAATTGTGCAATACCCTAAACTAAACCAGGCACTTTTGTCTTGCTAAGTACAGTTTAAAAATAAACAGCCTGAACATGAGATTTCTGCTGGACCAAGCACACCAAGAATTCACAAGATCAGCTAGAAGCTAACAGAGTTCTACTTAAAATGCTATGATTTACACTAGGGATTTTGAATAAATTTAATTAGTTTCCTACATTTCAGCAGAGTATATTAAGAGCAAATGAATTCTCTCAGCATAAACAATGCAACAATGAAGAATAAATGAGTTAAGTCATCTTCATAAATCAATTCATGCTAAAATATGTGCTAATCCCAATCTGCACTCCAGCTAGATATTACCATGTGCGTACATTCAGCAATTTTTATTTAAATTGCCTGCAGTCAAACAGAAAAGGGCAGCAAACCAAGACCACTGTCATCACTCACATTTGCTATTGCAGGATCTCATCTGTAAAGAAAAAATGGCAGAGCTGCCCCAAACAACTGGATCTTCTAAAATGCTTCGCTTAATCCTTTTACACGACTCGCTTGCTGTATGACACTGATCGAACATGCGCAGCCCTTGTGTTGGGGAGGAAAAATAGGAGAGGAAAATCTTTTTTCCAGATTTACAGAGTCCAACTACTTTATAAGTTTTCCATTTACCTTCAAAATAAAATAGAAGCATGTGGAATTACTAATAGTTTGGCTCTCTCAAGGGAAGGAAGCTGATCGGAAAGTGCTTGAGGCGCTCGCTAAAAGTTCACTCCATGTTTTGAAATCAAGATCTCTTACTGGATCGGAAGTGTTAGAATAATGGCTTATTCTTCTGTTATTTCATTATTCTTCCCAAGCCAATCTTCTAATTAATAAAAAGCATTAAAAGACAAGGATTATTTCAATGCGTTTTGTTACATAAGGATTCAACTGGGCTAAAAAGATTCTATTCTGTAAAAAGCATATCTCTGTACAAAAAACCTTTTTTTCAGCGATAATTGATATTTCACTTATTAGGTGATATGCCCATTTAACAAAACATTTTACTAACAAATTAATCAAGATAGCCATAAGATTTTTTAAATTAAACTTTATCTCATTGTTTTCTTTTAACAATGTCTGAATATTCAACATAAAGCATGATCCAAGGCTGAATTTAGACCCTCAGATCAATTTAGTGGAATGAGAGGGACTGAAGCTGAAATCAGAAACCCTAACTTTTCAGTCTGAATGTGAAACCTTGATAATTTCCCTAGATGGAAGTGAAATTCAATAAAGAAGTCTGAAGATTGCCACCAAACTGAACTAGCCACCTCCAGTTAGCTCTATAGTTAATTGCCTGTCTCAGAAAATTACTTGAATGGACCCTTCTCATTCAGGGATACATCCCTCTAAATATGTCACAAAGTCAAGTGCTATTCTGGAAGTGAAATCATATTTTAACCCAAATCAAGCATGGAAGAGATACTTTTACAGAAGAGGGTAGAAGTGTCATCTCACTTTTACAGATAAATGCTTGTAGGTGGATTAAACATTTTCATGGTAATTCCTGCAACTTTGTGATAGATCTGTATCTACACCCATGTTTTGACATGTACTGTAGCCTGTCAACCCCCCCTTCTTCACTATGGAGTTGTCTCCTTTAAAAGAAATTATGTGTCCAGCAAAGGAAAATCTGAGAAATCTCTCTTACCTGGCAAAAAATGATGCTGCCACCGAGGTGCCTGTGGATACTTCACTGGCAACATAGGAGCTCTGGGAAGCAGGGAAGCTGTACAGGGAGGGCTTGTCTGCATTGTAGCGGTTCAGTGCTGCTTCAGTCAGGCCCTCCCGACTAGTCTCTGTCATAAGCTGAGATATCTGAAGACAGAAAGAAAACAGAAGTGTCATCAGCTAAAACTCACTGGCTGACCCCTCCTAATCCAGCAATGCCTCAGGATTGCAGATGGAGTAGGAGAGAGGCACTTCATTCACTCCCTCACAGCTGCTCTGTGAACAAGCTTATTGCTGCTCTCATACTAATCTACAGTACTTAAGCTCAGCTCTAACCTTGTCTGCATTAAAACGAATGGGATAAATTTATCCCACCACTAAAAATGTCAATAATGTACATGGTTTTCAATCCATACAGAAAAGAATGAGTAAACCATCATCCTTGCTTGGTCTTACCTCAAGATAAAAGAAATACAGATTAGATATGTGCAAAATATGTATATTTTACTTTGGGGGGGGAGTTATAAGGACATTTTTTTTGTAAAATAACACCTCTCTAGTGTATTAAACATCTTTGTTGACCTTTCTCTACCAAACTCAACAGCATAGGAGAGAGTCCTTTGGGATCTTAGACAATTTTTATCATCTCTCTGCAAAGTTGGGATCATTACTATTCACTTTCATTGCCTTTCTTAAAAGGTTTTAAACATCATGTGATTTCATTCTTCTGATGGCCCATCTAACTTTTTTTCTGTTAGGAAGTCTCAGCCTTTCATTGTCTGAAAAGAATCAGAGTTCCATCAGACTTGACCCAGTTCTCAAATCAACTGAAAGATCTTTGATTTCAGAGAAAGCTGGGTAAGCTCTACAGAAGCAACTTCTCAACACTTTGAATTCAGTTTCTTGACTTCTTCTGCATGAATTTACAATGCTGTAATGTCATCTCCCATACTTCATGCAATTCTTAACAAATTCCCTTTCCTCCTTCCCTCATTTCCACGACAAATAGCTTCTGTTCACCAATGCATGTCACAAAACTGCAATATATGCCTAAAGAGAGCCCTCTCAGGCTACTGCTAGCAATCATCCATGGCATAGTTTCCTTCTCCCCACAAAAAGTTTCCAAGAAGTAGTCTCTCACCTGTTCAGTTTCACACCTCTACTTAACACCACATAAACAACAAAACATCTTTGTGAGGCACATCAAAAAAAGTATTTGGAATCATCCAGAAGTTCTTTTTCCACTTAGGCTTGCTTTATTTCACCTGTTACACATTTCAGTTATCAAAAATGAAGTTGAAGAACTAATTTTTATTTGTGAGGGTAAGAAGACATGATATAGGAACATTTTTTAGGCCAGCTATTTTGCAACCTCTGTTTCTCTCATAGAAAATTGCTATCCATTCTGCTATAGCTAAGATAATCTGAGTGTTTATCCTTATTTTACATACTTTTAGACCAATGAACTGTAGTACTTCAAGACCAGGAATGTTAAACTAGCCTCTCTATTTTTATGAGGAACCAGAAGAATTGCTGGAAGTGCCCCCAACACGTTAATCCCATGCTGAGCCATTCCAATTTGCAGGATTCACTACACTGAATGAGCAGTGCTCTCAGAGGGCTACAGCTGAAAACTTGGATTTAAATCATCTCATCCTACTGGCAGAATGCAGGAATTTGGGCTGTCTGCCAGAATACCTCCTCACATTTCCAGCATGCAGGCAGACAGTTCTTCAGTGTCCTGGTGCCCTATGTATGCACACCTGGAGCACCCAGCACGCTTGAATTCATCAAACAATATTTTCCTTAAATGTCACATAATACTTGATAACTCAGCTATTTATCTTTCCAATGAGCTAACACAAGATTCTGCTCTGTCCCTTTCAATTATCCTGAAACCAAATTCCTCCCCTTCCACATTGGCAACTGCTAAATGGACAACCCTCCCTTCAGAGAGGAGTACACATAAAAACCTAGCCTCGTCCCAGTTCATCCAACGTAAATATACGTAATCAGGATGGATCATCATTAATTAATTACCGTTGCTGACAATGTCACTAGGAACTGCTACTCCCATGGCAAATAGAAAGCTGTTAAGAAGTTGGTGAGTTGACTTATCTCAACTGCAATTATAACATCCCCATCTTCTGCCAAATAAAAATCTGCAGCTCCAAATGTGAATTTCCACAGCCAGTGGAATACACTTCTCTTGCCATCAGCAGATCTTGAAGTTGTAAGATGGTGAGGCTTGAGAGAGGCATTTCACACAATTGCAAAACAGAAAGTATTTTTGTGTCTTGGTGTTTAGGACAACATAAAAGCCATGTCTCATTGGTGACATGGTTTCTGCAATTGTAGAGACTTTCTGATGATCCTCGTCCACATCCACAAGCCTAACACAAACTTCAGAGCTTTGAACTGATTGTGCACATTGCTTGAAAGGATCACTCTCAAGCTTCCCAGAAATTGTCTAGACGCTTGGTTTCTGAGTTTTTTGGATAAGCAGTTGTTAAACACAAGCACTCCAAAACAATCACTTACCAAAGAGACATGAGATTCCTTTAGAAAGATATAAACCACTGCCCCTCACCTATGCACTCAGAAGTATGTATTAGTCAGCAAACAGAATGTCAATGCTTTTTAATAAATGGAGATTAAGATTTTATAAAGCCTGTTATTTAGGTGACATTTTCTTATTGTAAACTACGAAGGAAATGAAGAAGGTGAAAATAATCAAATATATTCACAAATTCTGTATTTGTGGAGCACCACAAATAGAACAGAGAGAAGTGAAAAAAAAAAACTTATTTTAGTAATTGTGTATACTATGGACAGATGCAGAATGAGGTTGTTCTATATAATTGTAGGGATTTCAGCAATATAAATAATATAATATAAATGCTGTTTTATCACATGTCCTACGCAACAGTCCAAGTACTACAGGGATGGTCAGCTGCTCAAACTGCAAGCTCTGAAACATCTCTATGGCACTGGCCACCAGTGCCTGCTGGACAGGCAGCAGCTCTCCATCCTGCTCAATCACACCACTTTGTCACAGAAAACAGGGAGCTATTGTTTACATTGACATATTGTCTGCAAAAAGCAGCATCCCTGAGTGCCCTCCTACAGACGCCCTGGATGGACACTCATAAAACAGTATGTTGGGCTTGTTCAGGACCCTCTTGATCCTGAGCATCCAACAACACTGCCTGGTTTCCTTACTGATGCTGGGAAACTTCCCAGGCAAAGAAATCTGTTTCTTAGCAGGAACTCGCTCAGAACTAAATTCCAAATACACATTATGTCTATCCTTGTGCTCCATCAATTTACTTTTTTCCTCAGCAGGGACATTTCTCAGTCAAGACTGTATTACAGGGATACCAAAATGGGAACATATCTGAGACACAGAAAAATCAATATAAAATAAGAACTGGCCTAGCCACAGTTCAGGATCTCCTAACCTAGAAATGATCTCCACTTTTAGCACTTTTTACTTTCTGCCATTGTGGGATTTTTTCAACAGTGAAATGTCTCTAGAAGCAAAGAACACTGAAATGTTAACCTGAATTTTAGAAATTCTCTAATTCTTAATCTGAGAAGCCTGCAACACTACTTTTTGCTACACAGGAAAAGGCCCACAGAAGTATCTTGTGATACTGCAACACTCATAACCTTTAACAGGTTTTGTCTGAACAAGTTCAAGTCACTCTGTTGCTATCTTTTCCTTACATCCCTTTGGTCATGCAGCCAGCGGAAACAAAGGGAAAGGTGGTGCTATGCCAAATTCTGTGCTAGGCTATAAACCTTTTATGCATCCAGTACTTTCCAGAGTATTGTTTCTACTGCACAAATTTGCACATGTGGGTCAATCTACAGGCTGAGTACCTCACTAGACACCAAGATATGTGCCCACAATATTTGACTGATAAATCCTTATTTGTTCCCAGAATCCAATACATATACATAAAGCAGGGGGTAGAAAGGAGCCCAGAATATTCACATATCAAAAACTACTGACTTCAAGTCAGCTATTTTGCATTTCTTTCTTTTGCCTCACAGATTAAGAGTGTAGAAATCATTCAAGCTATTAAGCCAAACTGGAGAGTGGGATTTGGAGGCAATCTGACCATCTCATTTACTCTGTGCTCCAGTCACTGTACCAAATTAGTTCTTTCTCTTCTGGCCTTGCTTTCTGAGGTTCACGTATATACAAACGAGTAAATCACCCAGGATATATTATGCATTTAAGGAAAAATACTCATAAAACAGACATTTCCAAAGCTCTTGGAGAATTTCTTTTATTCCCCATCCCAGTTAAGAAGACATAGTTGAAAATTACACTTTGAGCATTAACAAACTCAGGTGATTTTTTTTTTTACCTTTCTCTTTTTCCACACTAACATACGCCTGGCAAGCACAGTTCATGGAAACCTGCCCTTTTACTGTCACCATCTCTCTTAGTAGATGCTGTTTCTGCACTTAAGGGAGAAAAGACTTGATTCCTAAATTTTCTTTCTTTTCTGTGAGTACCCACGTAGCATATATATGAGGTTTAAGATCAGTTAATAGGATATATTTTGATAAATTCCTTTATAGAATTTTTGGCAGTACATCACTGCCTGGATAAGCAACAAAAAGACATAGCATGAAACAATGCAACCTTTCATGCCTCAATAAAAGCCTTTTAAGTGCACATGGAACAAGACAGATATCCCTCCCAAGGCTCCATTTTTTTCTTCTGTCTCATAAATGCAAGGCAACCATTAACCTCCTCTTTCACTGCTTTCTGACACTACACAGCAAGAGCTGGAGATAAATCATGATTTAAATTCTGTACTTCATAGGAAAAAGATGGCTCTGCAGTTAAACCACAGGTGTCAGCCGGGATAGATTCTCTTCCCACTCCAATTACAAAGTCTCTCTGTGCGTAAGATTTGCCATCATGTAGTATGAGGTTAATTATATTTACATCAGGGCATTTTATAGCCAAGCTCATTAATGTTTCTAAAACTCCTATACTGAGGACTCCCAACTGAAATTACCTTACAAATGAAAGTTAGCATTTATGAAAGATGTGAAATAGCCATTGCTCTGGAGGTAGTGAAGCATTTGGGAACATCCCCACAATCTAGCTAACATCAGTAACTGATGAATGAAGTGGATGCACAGAAATGTGTGAAATATGTCCATATCTGAAGCTAAATTCAAAATATAAATCTGTGTTCAAGTTCACTGTAAAGCAATTATCAGTGTCCAGAATCCTAACCTCAGGAGAGAAGCTCACCAGCCAGGAGAAACTGAAGGTAGAAAGCTCTCTTTCATAAACACACATACACTCATGAATGACTTCTTTGGCAATCCACTCTTTATTCAGAGCAGCACTGTATTTTCTGCCCAATAAATACTGACTAAATTACTTCCTGGGTTAATTTAGACAATAAATGCCTACACAAACCAAGAAAAAGGTTCTTCTTAAAGACTCCTCTTTTAAGGATGAGTTGAGGGAAGCACTAAAGGATACATCTCTCAAAGCTCTGCGTACCAAAAACATCATAAATTAATATGAACCTGTTTATAATACAAGCTTAAGAACTTAATACCAAGTTTTCCATTATGCACAATCAGGTGTTCTGGCTGTTCTACAATATTAATCTTTTACCTTCCAACCATCCACTTCTGGCTCATGAGTTTCTTCTCAGTCATAAGATAAAGTTATTCTTCCCGTTTGGCTCAAGGAGGCTGGTTTCTGGTGGATGGGAGTGATGAAACCAGCAGTGGGAGGCACAACTCACAGTACATCCTGCATGCAGTCTTTCTTCTGACACATGCATGGAAAAGCAAATCTTTCCCAAGAATTAAGCAGCCCTGCTTTTCCTAGGCCTGATCTAGTAATTCCAAAACATTGAGGTAAGAGTATCATTCACAAACTAATTTTGAAAACTGAAAGAATTTGTCTGCTTCCTTTAGTGCATAAGAATTCACTGTCTGATGTGATAGTGCAGTAGACTGCAGAATGAGATAAAAACCTGAAGTTTTCTGTCAGCCACCAGCTTCCTAGCCACTAAAACTGTCAGTGGAATTACAGTAACTTGCCTATAGGAAGCAGCATCAGAAAAGAAACAGAGCAGGAGCTGACACTTCTTGAGTCTCTTCAGAAGGGAGGTTAATGAAGAAAATATTGGAATTCTACCTCACCTACAAACGGCATTTCTCACCAAGGGAATTTATCAGTAAGCAGTAGGTCCTCTTCCCACAAGTTAGCAATTTTTTCTGAGCCCTTCTGGTAATAATGACTTCATCCTTTTTGCCTAA
The DNA here is from genome assembly GCA_013397155.1 of Irena cyanogastra. NCBI lineage: Eukaryota > Metazoa > Chordata > Aves > Passeriformes > Irenidae > Irena > Irena cyanogastra. The sequence goes on from VWZV01002419.1 coordinate 2,273,333, forward strand.
CACAGAAATTCTGCATTAAGTTCCGTGCAGTAACAAAAAAGTGCAGCATAAATTTATGTTCGGTACCATTCAAAGGACAAGATAACAGCTGTGATTCCTTGTACTCAGTATAAAAAAAGAAAGAAAAACGTAGACAATTTGACATTTATTAGATTTCATTTTCATAATTTTACCATGTTGTGGGGAAACATTATAAATAGGAAAGATAAATAATAATGGGTTCATTTCAAATATCCTTATTAAATACAGCTTCAAATGTTTTGAGGTAAAACCGGTAGAGCGTTTATTAAACTACCACTAAACTGAAGCTGGATTTTAAGGGCAGAGGGGTTGGGAAAAAGAGAAATCTTGTTGCCCACACAACTATCAAATAATTAACACAGCCTTCACAGGGCAAAAAGGAACAATTATGCCATTCAATCAGAGCAACTTGAAAGTGGTGGTGATTTCCGAAGTCATTCATCTTTTAATACACCACAGAGTTCCAAGGACATACTCTGCATCTCTCACAAATCACTCACTACAACAGAACACACATTTAAGGAATTATTCAGGACAAAGTTCACCTTTAGGAAAAAAAGTAATTTGGAATCAATAAGCAAGTTCCTGTAGCTAAGGGCATTGACATAATCCTACAGCATTCTGCCATTTGATTATGACCTTTTTCTCTCCCAGTAAAATACTGAGCTGCTCTACAGCCAGAGACCACTGCAACTACTGATACAGACTCTATTAGAACAAGAGCAAGACAGCAGATCCTGATAGCCCTTTCCCTGTCAAAAGAATGTGTTCTGCAAGAAAGAGGCTGACAAAGGACACACACAACGTCTGCTGCACTCAAACTCTTCCTGGATGTAGACACACTGAGGCTGCTTAGCGAAGGACACGTGCTGTTCACTGGGAACACTGAAACTCTGGGGAGTATCTTCGCACACGCCTTGCTCCTGCTTTATGCAAACTCGCACACAAAATCTGATATATTGATCTAGCAGAAGGGGCTGCTGTAACAGCACAGATTGTGTGTAAACACAAAACAAGGCACCTTAGAAAGAGTGAGGTGTTTCAAAGGGGGAATCACCGGCACGGCAAGAATGCTGATTATGCTTTGCATTTAATCAGAGTAATGATTTAGTATAAACTACTTTTATTTAAACGTAAATTAGTTACCACGACAGCATGTAGAGTTTAATTGCAACCTCCAGCTTCCTGCTGTCCAAAAGAAAGATGACTTTTGACTATTGCAGCCACCTCCCATGTCCCTCTATAAAGCAGATAATAATGATGACAGTGACTATCATCATTATCGCTACTATTATTAACAAAGATCCAGTGCACTCTTCAGCACAGATGAGATCCAAATTTTTGCAGGCATGGGCACATCTTCCCATCAAAATGCTATGTTATATTTAGTTCCATGTCACACTCAAGAGTTCATTAAATGAAACATTTTGCCACAAATTGCTAAATGTCTCAAGATCAGCTACTTAGAGGCTGATCAGGCATCCAAATAATGGTGGATTCCTTTTTCATAAGACAATTTTCTCAGGTTCTTAGGCTTAAGTGTTCTGCCTAGCAAAACAAGGATTTTTTTCCAGTTGGATCCCTCTAAGAGGCCTGGTGGGATTTATCCAAGAGTACTATTCAAGTGGATGACTGATGTCATCATGAGACGTCACACAACAACTGCTGAACAGTCTTGGAAATCCAAGAGATCATGATTGACTGAAAGCTTGCAAACACTGTCCCAATTTTCAAGAAGGGTAAAAGGAATGACCCTAGTGACTACAAGCCTGTCAGTCTCACTTCAGCACCAGGTAAAATCATGAGGAAGATTATACTAGGAGTCAGCAAAACACACGCAGGACAAGAGAGTCATTGGTCACAGCCAGCATGGCTCTATGAGGGGAATGTCCTGCTTGTCAAACCAGACTTCTTTTTTTGACAGGTAACAGACATAGTCAATCAAGAGAAGTCAGCTGAGGTAATCTTTTTGGATTTCAGTAAAGCTTTGGATACTGTCTCTCATAGTATCCTTCTGGAAAAACATCCAGCACACAGATGGATGAACATGTCATGAAACGAGTGAGCAACTGGTTCACGGGTCGGGTGCAAAGAGTTACAGGGAGTGGGGTGACGTCAGCTTGGGGACCAGTCACTAGGGGGGTTCCCCAACAACTTGGTTCATAAATGACTTGGACACAGGGCTCAAAGGAATACTAAGTATGTTTGCTGATAATACTAAACTGGAAGGGACTGTGGACTCCCTTAAAGTAAGAGAGGCCCTGCAGAGACACCTTGACAAACCAGAGTCCTGGGCAATCACCAACCATATAAAGGTCAACTAGGGTAAGTGCCAGATTCTGCAAGTGAGATAGGGAAACTCCAGATGAACAGACAGGCTGGGGAAGGAGATGCTGGAAAGCAGTGCCATGGAAAGGGACCTGGGTGTCCTGACCAATGTCAGGTTGAATATGAGTCAGCAGTGCCCTGGCAGCCAGGAGGGCCAACCATGTCCAGAGGGGCATCAGGCACAGCATTGCCAGCTAGGCAAGGGAGGTGATTGTCCCTCTCTACTCTGGTGCAGCCTTACTATGGGTCCTGTGTGCAGTTCTGGGTGCCACAATATAAGAAAGATATAAAACTGTTAGAGAGTGCGAAGAATGGCTACAAAGAGAGTAAAAGATCTTCAGAAAAGCAGACTCCACAATCTCCCTTAGAAGCCTATCCCAGTGCTCTGCCACTCTCAGCAGGGAGTAGTTCTTCCTTATGTTGAGGTGGAACTTCTTGTGTTTTAGTTTATGGCCATTGCTCCTTGTCCTGTCACTGAACAGCACTGAAGAGAATCTGGTACCACCCTCTTGGCACCCTCCTTTGAGAGGTTTAAATGCCTTAATGAGATCCCCTCTGAGTCTTCACTTCTCCAGACTGAACAGGCCCAGCTCCTGCAGTCTCTCCTCATAAGAGATGCTCCAGACCCCACATTGTCTTTGTGGCCTCCATTGGGCCCTCTCCGGTAGTTCCTTGTCTTTCTTGTGCTGAGGACCCCAGAACAGGACACAATATTCCAGAGGTGGCCTCACCAGGGCTAAATCATCTCCCTCAACCTGCTGGCCACACTCTTCCCAATGTTCCCCAGGACACCACTGACCCTCCTGGCCATAAGGGCACTGCTGGCTCATGGACAACTTGTCATCCACCAGGACTCCCAGGTCCTTCTCCACAGAGCTGCTCTCCAGCAGATCAGTCCCCAGCCTGTGCTGGCACTTGGGGTTTTTCCTCCCCAGGTGCAGGACCCTGCACTTGCCCTTGTTGTACCCCATTGTGCTTCTCTCTGCCCAGTTCTCCAGCCTGTCAAGGTCCCACGGAATGGCAGCAGAGCCTTCAGGTGCATCGGCCACTCCCCAGTTCAGTGTCAGCAGCAAACTGGCTGAGGGTGCTCCCTGTGCCACTGATAAACAAGTGGAATACAATTAGAAAAAATACTGATCCCTGGAGAATGCCAGTGACTACAGGCCTCCACCTGGATTCTGCTCCACTGATCACAACACTCTGAGCTCTGCCATTCAGTCAGNAACAGCACTGAAGAGAATCTGGTACCACCCTCTTGGCACCCTCCTTTGAGAGGTTTAAATGCCTTAATGAGATCCCCTCTGAGTCTTCACTTCTCCAGACTGAACAGGCCCAGCTCCTGCAGTCTCTCCTCATAAGAGATGCTCCAGACCCCACATTGTCTTTGTGGCCTCCATTGGGCCCTCTCCGGTAGTTCCTTGTCTTTCTTGTGCTGAGGACCCCAGAACAGGACACAATATTCCAGAGGTGGCCTCACCAGGGCTAAATCATCTCCCTCAACCTGCTGGCCACACTCTTCCCAATGTTCCCCAGGACACCACTGACCCTCCTGGCCATAAGGGCACTGCTGGCTCATGGACAACTTGTCATCCACCAGGACTCCCAGGTCCTTCTCCACAGAGCTGCTCTCCAGCAGGTCAGTCCCCAGCCTGTGCTGGCACTTGGGGTTCTTCCTCCCCAGGTGCAGGACCCTGCACTTGCCCTTGTTGTACCCCATTGTGCTTCTCTCTGCCCAGTTCTCCAGCCTGTCAAGGTCCCACGGAATGGCAGCAGAGCCTTCAGGTGCATCGGCCACTCCCCAGTTCAGTGTCAGCAGCAAACTGGCTGAGGGTGCTCCCTGTGCCACTGATAAACAAGTGGAATACAATTAGAAAAAATACTGATCCCTGGAGAATGCCAGTGACTACAGGCCTCCACCTGGATTCTGCTCCACTGATCACAACACTCTGAGCTCTGCCATTCAGTCAGTTCTTGGTCCACCTCACTGTCCATTCTTCTAACATACATTTCCTGGCTTACCTATAGGAATGCTATGGGAGATAGCACCAAAAGCCTTGTTGAAGTCAAAGCAGACAACATCCACTTCTCTCCTTTCATTAACCCATCCTGTATCTACATCATAGCACTGTATATACATCAAAGAAATCAGTATAGAGTCTGAAACAGCACTGATCAAGCCACCTTCTTGCTCCCTAACTTTATTTTGATATATTTATTAAGCAGAAAAGTAAACAGATGAAAACAATATTAGAGTAGGGGAAATTTCATTATCTGAAGCAATCAGGACAGCAAATATCAACCTCAAGTGAACTCAATCCCTGTACAGAAGTAGATTCTAGTCTGCAGTATTCCTTTAGTCAGAGTGACACAGCATGCAAATGTTATTTATTAGCTACTTCTTAATTATCAAACTATTTTCTGAAAGGTAAGGCCTCTACCTTTTTACAAAATCACAACAGCTATCAGAACTACCTTTTTCAATACCCTCCAAGTTTTCTCATGTCCTTTCACAATTGTGCCTGTCTTTTCTATTCCTCTCCAAGTAAGCTACAGGCTGAATAGCCATTCTGGACTGTAAATATGCAGGCCCTCCTTGCCCCAGAGGGCCCTCAGTGAAGCAGGCTTGCCACAAGCAGACTCCTGCAGGGCTGTGAGCCATCCCTTTTGAGTAAAGCACCATCAGCCAGGCCCACATACACCTTCCCATCCACAAAGTTCCACCAGCCAAGCCTGCACTGACAGAACAGCAATGTAGGGTTTCCCAGTTGGCATATTCCCATACTGACTCTACAAATGAAAAATAGAAACATCAGCTAGCAAAGACAGATTCTGGTCTCAATTTGGTGTCTCTAAGCATTTTAGCAATGGAAAAAAGGCACTGTGCAACAACACAATAAAATTGCTTCCGTTGTCATCAAGAAGACAGCAATAACAAAAAAAGGCTGAGGCTGCCTATAGCTTTCAGAAGGGGGTTTTTTTTAAAATCTACTCTTATGAAGTTGTTAATTCTCCTAGTTACCTGTATATCTTGCTGCATTATAAAGCTGTGCATCTGGAAATTAATTGGATCTTTTTCCACTCTGACTTATTCTCTATCAGATTACTAGCATTTTACAAGAGAAAATGCCTTTCCTTTGTGTGACTCAGTTGAAGTTGATTTCATACATCTACATTCAGCACTGTCACTGTAATGCCTTGTTGCATCAGCTGCCTTTTGAGTCCTCAGCAGCCAGGCTAATTGTGCTAAAATAACTAGGGCAGCAATGGAAAGAGGAGTATGTCTGACTCCTGTCTGCACACGTAGGGCAGTAGTTAAATGGAGTGACTGCATTTTTGAAGCCGAGGCACAGCTCTATTTCACTGCGTGCAGGAGTAACGCATTTGTTATGAAAACAAGCTTTCATTTCTCTGATCAGTTACCAACTGCCAGCAATGTCAAGACATCATAAGAAGTTCAAACCTTACTGTAGCCGTTTCCTTATCACAAACAACAATCTGTGAGACACTGACCTTTCACTTGTCAGTTGACAAGAACAGCTCTAGAAGCTACCAGAGTGTGACAGCATGTGGGCTTAGCTTAAATGGCATTATTGACCCAGAAAGGAACCTCTTCCTGCAGCTAGCAAGAGAATAAGGAATAAAAACCACAATTAGTTTATCCACAGATAGGTGGAATCATCAGTCTTTATTTAAGCAAAGACCATGTGGTTAAATTCTACCACAAAAATACAAGGAGAACTACTTCGTTTCCAATATGGAGCAAAAAACATCTGACAGGCTTAGAGATTCCTGCCATGATTACTACATAAGAATGTGGCATAATGCAAATTCAGTCCACACACATAATCACCTCAAAGTCAGACCTTTTTGGCAGCTAAGATCAGTACCCATTCTGACAGGTCTCTTACCAACCTGCTCATGGAGAGGTACATGGGATCTAGAAAGTTTCTATCCGGAAACTAGTACCATTCCAGTGGCTTCCCCATCAGAAATAAATCATGACTATCAGTTTTTTTTATAAACTGCTGACACAGGTTTAATTATATTAGTGCTGGAAGATACTATAACAATCGAAATTGCCCTTTTCTGTCCCTACTATAAACAGCCCCTTGAAGATGCTCCCTCCTTCATGCTCCTTCAATGTGAAGATGGGGCAAGAGCTGATATCAAGTTACCAGTGCTCATAGGAGCAGCCATGAAAGTGTCTTCATTTCCAGAGGAGTCTTTAGCTTTTTTTGCTAAAGAAAGAAACCCTGACTGTTCTGCAGAAGCTATACATCAGCAAGAGTGATCTCTACAAATTTAAAAAATTTGGGCTTTCTAATCTCTGTCACAATACATGAACACATCTTTCTTTCATGTTAATAGAAAAAACATCCTGCTAAAATTTTAAAAGTATTTTATTACAACAACAATTATAACTTTTAACAGGAATACTTGAAAAGAATTCAAAAGGTTCCAGAAGAGCCTTCAAATGAGACCAGTAACTGGACAGAAACAGTTGCTTCCTGCTCTGAAGGTGAATGCCTTGAGCTATACATTTGGTTGCCCTATTACCTTAGTTTGCATAGCCACAGCTGTTATTAGCAGTCATAAAAATCACCCAACTGTAAGCATTTAACTCAGAGGCCACTTCCTGGGGTGAATTCCATAGGCTGACAAGGTGCTCAGTTATGCTATGCTGTCTTCTGTTTGCTCTAGATTTATTGCCCTCTCAGCTAATGAAAGGAAAAAAAAAAAAAAAAGAAAAATAAGAGAAGAGAAGCACATCCTCAACTGGACTTAATCAGACTAAATTTAGTTGGTGCATACTGTAAATCGTTAGTAAGTGAGCCTCTCTCTGTTCTGGTTCCCTTTCAGGGGCCCAAATGCATCAACTTGTGGCCCTCAGGAGACACACTTGATATGGCACTCTGCATGGAATGGGATGGATCTTTCACACACAGCACCGAACAGCCTCAGCTTTTTACACATGCTCCCAGACTACTCATATTTTCCAAGCTAATCATGTTTTTGTCTCCTCTCATTTGCTGCAACTTCTATCATGTTTTCCATTCAAATTGTTTGTTTCAGCTTAGCTTTACAAGCCTTGAAGGGATCCAAGCTAAGCACAGTTTTTCAGGCTCTAACTCAATACTACGTTATCCAAAGCTGACCTAACATTTAATTCAAGTGCACACAATGATCTTTCCCCAGTACATGCAATTTGCATTTTGGTTTGCAGGAACCATCATAATTCATCTTCACTATGACAGCTTTACAGTACAAGGATGACATTCCCACGTGTCCCCTTAGGGCCTTTGTACACTAAGAACTTTAAACATGCTAACTGTCCATTCTCAGCTTTAATTTTGTGCACATTCACTTGCAGACTGAGTCACTAATACCAATCCCCATCTCCACTCACCAGCTAAATAAGGTCAGATGAAGAACAATATTTGTCTCTCATCACTGATTTTAAATTACTCTTTTCAGAAAATGCTGAGACATAACTCCTTTACTATTCTCAGATGGGATTTTAAAAAATCAGTGATCAATTTGGAAGATATAGACTAGAGACATGCATATTCTTCAAATTGCACCATTATGAAAAATTAATCAGAGAGAGGAAGGGGCACAGGCTTTACTCTGGGTGTGCTCTACAGCTGTTTCTGAAAATGCAGGAGAGAGAACAACTGAACATCCATTCAGCACTAACAAACAGCAATAATTCCTCAAGAGATGATATTATTTCTAATGCCATCAGTATAACCTATCATGGCAATTTTGAGTGGACAAACAACAACCTGATTCATCAGGAATTATTTTCCACTAAAACAGAACTCAGATCAAACCAAGGGTAGACACCACACAGCTTTAATGATTGTGTATGATTTGCTGTCTAGGAAAAGTGCTGTAAAAGACAAATACAAGTCAGTCATATGCAAGGTCTTATGCATCTTGCTACCTAATGCATTTAGCTCTGGAGTGCAGCACACGCAGTAAATATTTCCAATTCTTTACTCATAGCTACACTGTGTGTACACCTTCACACCAAAACCTGTTCACAGTACCATAGCATGCTCCTCCACCTTTTGTTATAAATGATTGCCTGTCTCTGAACTACATTAATCTCAGGTAGATTCGTGCTTCATAAATTGTCGAAGACTCTTGTCATTATTTAAATTTTTGCATCCTTGTAGGCTTATTATTTTCTAATTTTTACTAGCAGAATTTGCTCATTTTTATTACTGTCTGAAAGTATGCTATTAAGTCTTACAACTATATCCATTTCTTTCCCTTTAAAGTCAGCCTAAATTAACTTCAAATGGCACTGTTGTACTTATTTTTCTTCTTATCTTTTTTTTTTAAACACTCTGACAAAGAATATAAACTTCCTTCTACAGAGGACATAAACAACAACAAAAATTCACTGCCCCACGGGCTTTGCACAAGAAGCTAAACAGACAAAATGCACTTCACTATTGTTTAAAAATAAACTAATTAAAATTAGTGCAGGAACAATTGGTTGATACTTTTATAAGCAAACAGAAAGATTATACTAACTGGTCCCTTGGGGATAAAACAGACTTACAATAGATTTAATCAAAAGTATTTAATGAAATTCAAATATAACAACAACAAACTAGCACCCCATCTGAAATTATGTGCCTGAACTCTAGTAAACTATTCTGAACCATAATAAATGTCTCATTGTCATCTTCAGTTTTTCTGGCTTACTGCACCAAGAATTTTTCTTTGCACATGAACTGCTTTGAATGTTTCCCCTCCCGTTTATTTAGTGGGTTTGCAATGTAAAATTTTCAGAAGCTACTTTTAAATTAATTTTTGAAAGGAACTCTTTATTCTATTTTAATTACTTTTTTTTAATAGAGCATCATGGACTGATTTGCTGCTCCATAGTAACATGTCAAAGGATTACTGACAACAGGTTAGTGCAAGTATAGTGCTGCAATCTGTATAACCGAAGTAAAAGGTCCCACTGTCTCCTCACAAGGTTTACTAGAGGCACTTCATAAGTCATCCTGCACAGACATTTACTCCAGGACAAAGGGAATACAAGATGAGCATGAATCAGCTCCAAAATGCAGAGCAGTTACTACATATGCAGGAAAACAACCAAGCCTTCTAACTTGAGCGCTAAGGCTTGCTGATGCTTACTGCAGTGTCACCTATGGACAGTGGGGTTCATTCACACAGGGTTCAATCTTATCCATCATGAATAGATGATTATAAAACTCTCAACAAAAAAAAAAAAAAAAAAAATTACTGTTTCAAACTGATTTTTTCCATTTTCCGACAAAAAAAGCATTACTTAAGGTTCCCTAGGAAAAAATAGAGTATTGTAGGTGAATGAAAGGATCTTAATATTTCCTGGAATTACTTTTATAAAGTCAGAAACCAAGGCACAGTAAACAAGGAAGATAGATCCTGGACTCAGGAGCTTTTTGAAAAAATATGTTTCAATGATGCTAAAACCCAAAATCTTCAGAGGTCAATTTAGAACTTCTGCAGTCTTTTTCTTTCCCAAGGGCATGCTTTCAAGTGAATCTCACTAAAGCAAAGCCCTTATTTGCAAGTTTCTTTTCTTCTCAGAAAGCACAGTAGCAGCTTGTTGTAAAAGGCAGAGTGTATGAACTCTGCGCAGTTGATAAAAATTCCAGCTCACGCTGTATTTGAAGATAAAAAAACAATCAACCAGCAAGATATTTTTAGTCAGTCCCTTCTGTTACCAATGTTTTTTTCAAATTGTTCTGAGCCCTTATGATTTCTGTTTCATAATCCACTCTGATATTGATTCTTTCAGGCAGGCACAGAAAAATCTAACCTCAACATACGAAATGACAAGATGGCCCTTTTTGTCCTGAGTGTAACAGGAGAAAAGGTCATTCTCTCATCTCTTCACAGACTGCACAGCACCCACCTAAGGCATATCCTTCAGCCTTCCTGTACATCCACATAAAACATAGCACAAAAAAACTTGTTTCCTCCCTCCAAGTATTTTTTATCATTTTAGAGACATGGACTTTAAAGTCTGAAAAATATTATAGTTGCCAATTCCACTGGGTTTACATTATATATTTCCCAGTAAAATTTTGTTTTTCCCCACTCCATGGCCATGCAACATTTAAAAAGCCTTGGGAGGAAATTCTCTGATGGCCTAAGCACAAACTCTTGCTACTCTTGCTGTAGTAGAGTTGTGGCTGCTGATAGATCCTTTGGCTTTCTATGGTAGCATCTGAACATTCTTCAAGAAATTATGAAGAGGCATTTATACTCAATGTATTCAATTTGGGCAAAAGAATACTAGCAGCAATAGCATTACCAAAGAAATTTTTCTATCATGAATCATATAAAATTTTCCAGCAGATAGAAGGGGATACTGAGGAGTAAGAAGTTGCTTTCCAGTATTTCTGTTATGTATTTATAACTTATAGGTGCCCTCCCACTCTCTCATGCTCAAAAGGAAACCAAGCCATAATAATCCTCCACTGCCACACTTGAAATCACCTTCCCTGGAGAACAGAGGAGGAATAGGGCACTTTATTATTCATATTCACTGAGTCATAAAATACCTAGAGGCCACAGAAGTAATAGCCCATTGCACCAGTGCCAACTGTCCCTGCTTCAGAGACAAAGCATTGAGATGGCAGGGAGAAGTAGCAAATATTTGTAATATATGATTAAGGTGATTGAGCAGCAAATGAAAAAGGAAGCAGAGAAATCTGCATCACTGGGATTGGAAAAATTTCATAATCTGCACATACATAACACCCCTATCTCAAGCCCCTTTCCAGAAACCTTGAACTAAAGCAGATCGGGTGTCTGCATTTCATCTACTTTTACATAAATAAGAATAAACCTTGATAAGTTGGGCTGTGGCAATGTTTAAAAGGATCTTTACAAAGGTTCTGAAGTGCAAGACAACAGTCAGGAGACCATAAGCATCGCTACTAAATCCTGGCTGCAAATGGCATATCCTGGCATTTAGGATTACAGAGGCAAAGACCCTTGTGACGACTGACTAAAGACAGAAAACAATGAAAAGTAACATGAGAACTAGATTTTTCCCTCCAAAGCACTTAGCTGCATGAAAACAACTTGATCCCTCATGGAGCATCTAAAAGTAAAATAAAATAGATAAGCTTTAGGACACCCTCTGATGCTCCTGTAATTTGTCAAAGAAGCGTGGTGGCCAGGAACCTTTTGCTATGTTGATCTCTTAACTCACTTGAATAGTACCTGGTTATATTATTTACTGGACAGGACAAACAATGTTATTTTTTGTTTACATTACTTCAAAGCAAAAGTATTAGAAAACCTGATAAGCATGAAAACTAAGCCTCGGTTAAACCTACCTAGCACTGCAAGACTCTTCAAAATTATTTTTGAAGAAACTGGTCCAAATGTAGACAGAGCTTTTTGAGTGCATTTTCCCTGTCAGTCTTGTCTCTGGTCACTGCCATGATGTACCAGGATTGTACAATTACAAATCATGTCACATCCTTTTTCACCTCCTGCACACTGGCAACAAACTTCACACAAAGTCTTCAAGGATCAGGGAGCTTGATCAATTAAGCACTGATAGTATCTCACTACATTTTCTTGTGATGCTCTCTGTATAATTTCTTTAATAGCACTTGAATTCATCTTCCATTTTCTATGTTGCACTGCAATAACTGAGAAAACATACAAGAATAAAACAAAGAGATGACTGTGCTTATGATTTGTGTTTAAATCCAGCTACACTGCCTAGTTCCAGCAGCCTGAAACCTGTCAAGGAAGGAAAACAATAATTCACAGAATTCACATAATAAACCATATCTGTCATCTATCTTTTACAGGAAAGAGTATATCACTATATGCATAAAAAAGTGTGGGTTTTTTTACAAAACTAGGCCTAAACTCTGCTTTTATTAATAGCCTTAATATTAAGCCTTAATAGCCTTTTATTAATAGCCTATTAATAGCCTATTAATAGATGTAAAGAAAAGGCAGGGTTCACATTATGGGTGTTTTATAACTATTCAGTGACACTGAACATGCATCCGCAGCGAAATCAGGGAAGCAGAAGTGATTTCATCAAGCAGAGCTCCAACTTTTAATTCTTTTACTGCCCTTCCCACTAGCCAAAAGCCTTTACATAAATTTAGGCAGATATTTAATATAAACATACACATAACACTTTCCCAAGTTAAAAAAGCATCAATTTGAAGTAAAGCTTGACAGATGCATGTATTTGATTCAGAGATCTCTCACAACAGAAACATTTCACTCGCACAGCAATGTGACCTTGCACTGGTTACACCTTAGTCACTTGACACTCACATCTACCAGTCAGACCTGAGACTTCCCTGGTGTCTAGAACCCAAGCCCTCAGGTACCTGAATGACAGATGTGATGGTAACTTCAGTGCTCTCATACAAGGAGCAGCTACAGATCCTCCTTGAGGATGAGCTTTGCTAGCAACATTAGCCACAATGAGCACCAACCAACCTCTTGGAAGATGAAAGCTCATTACCATTCCTTAAACCTTTGGAGCAGCTCTGAATTCTGCTTGAGAGGTTATGTGGAAGTGAAAGGTGAAGTGCAATTTCATTTCTTCTCAGAGCAGTTTGCAGGCTTAAAAGATGTTTTCATTAGCAGAAAGGGGCTTTTTCTCACCCTTGTACAGATGCAATTCTTCCTTTTTCTTCATAAAACACATCTTGACACATTCAAAGTTCAAAAGAAGCTGGACAATCAGGTTTCTGCTTTCATTTGTCAAGAGCAGTTACAACAGACTCTTTACAGCAGGGTGACACAAGAGGAGTATGGAAGAAAAAAGCTCCCCCATTCACCAACCCAAAAGGGAAGTGGAGGCACCTCAGAGTGCAAGATGCCATATTTGCTCCCATCATCACAGCTGTTCTCACACTCTGGCTGATCAGATCTTACAGAGCTGATGCTGTTCTGAGTCTTCTCTGTATTACACCAGTGCAGCCATGTCAGCTGCAAAGCCATTATCCTGGAGTGAGACAGAAGAGGGTCTGGTCCCAAATGTATTCTATCTGACAACACCCATCTCTCAAGTCCTCAGTGCCCTGGAATGTTAGTGGAGAACCAGCCACTTGAACTCAAATCTACTGGGAACTGGCCCAACAGAGAAGTTGATGCTCCCTCTCTGATGCTATTTCAGAAGCACTTTAGAGAAAAGAAAACAATAGTTTTGCATGATAGCTCTGTGGAATCACATTTCAGAGTTACACGAATCTCCAGCCATGCATTCCTTACTTCCCATAAGCACAGCATAGTATCAAAGCAAAAGGTTTTGTAAGTTTATTTTTTTCGTAGTACCATACTTCATATTTGAAGTCTCAAATGCTTTTCTAAGAAGAAGTCAAAGAACAGACTTCTACAAAAGGCACAAAAATATGTCCCATCTATGTAAAGCAATGCTGAGAAGCAAGTGTCTTAGTCAACAAGACAGTACATTGATTTCTATCTTTTTTGAATTATATTCCTTAGGAACTTAAAGAGAAGCTCCTGAAAATTTGTTTTCCGATTCCTTTGTCATCCCCTTCTTCTGATCTCAATTAGAATGAGGTCTCTTTCGTTTAGTACATTTCTTTTTCCTCTCTCTTTGCAACAGATGCTGAAAAATTAGTAAAATACAGGAGTATCACCCACAAGACTGAATCTTTATGCAAAAGTAAAGACCACAGTGTTTCTCAGATGAATGATTCAACCCAAGAGAACTTTCAGAATCTTCACACACTTTAGTAAGGAATTAAAAAAAAACTAAAATAATTCTGAAATGTACCACACTTGCATGGAACTCTGGAAATGTTGTAGAAACGGTTGAAAAAGCACTTTTCACTGATGTGTTTATCACAGGCCTCCCTCCAAAACACAGCACCTCTCACCCACTTTCAGAACAGAGGGACACAGAGCACATCTAAGCACTGAGTGTCCTTCTCCCAGGGAACCCAGTTATACCTGTGCCAGCAAGATTCAGTGGCAGTTTCAGAAATTCTAGTCCTTACCTATATACTGGATGTTCTTAAAGAAGCCTCCTCCACAGATTATAATATCAAATATCTTATTCTACATGGCAATTTATATCCCACTTTTTTTCATCCTAATATCACAAAGAGACCTTTTTATTGCCCACATACACACACAATCCTTTTATGATTTTTCCTAAGCTTTTGGCCTCAATACTTTTTCTAATAAGTTCCAAAAAACTGTACATTGCATAAAAAGTGTATTTCCTCTTATTTCCAAATTGGCTGCACTAGCTCTCCATGTTCTCAAGCTGTGAAATAAAGCAGGAGCTGACCATTTGCCTCTCTAGTTCTGTGTCACCTTGTTTACATCATAGGAAATGACAATTTTGCCTTGATGTATCAGTTTGTCTTCCCCCTTCCCTATCCCATCTCTACATCTGTTTTCTCACTGTTAAAACACCTCCTCTCAGTTTCTATTTTTTTCAATTAATGCAAGCAATCAGCAAGCTATTATTTAAGAAATGAAACTAGTCTCACATGGAAAAAATCCTTAAGCTACAAGCAGGGAAGGAAACCAAGACTCCAAATCCTCACTAATTGTGATCTTTTGGCTTTTGCTAATTTGCAGGATTAACTCACTCCTACAATAGTCCAGATTTCTTCCTCACATCACAATTGAGTCACGGGGTTTTCATATTCACAAGATAAGCCTATTTAGCTCTTTTCAGTCCATGGGATACCCTTTACCTCTTTCTTCCCTTGGTCACCCCAGTATCATGAAGGGGAAAAGTAATGATTCAAAGGTCATTAAGCCATGCATAAAAATGCCGTAAGAGATCAAATCATGCCAGAGTAACGCAAAAAAATAAACCTCACCTACAGTTCACACAGACTCCAGTTTCCCCCCTTGATGATATTAGAAAAGCAGTATACAACTGGGCTGTTGGTTGAAGGGATAGACAGGAGGAATGAAATACAAATAGCCAACTCCTGTAATATACAAATTGGATGATCAAACAATCATAGCAAAATGTCAACTGATGACATACCCTGACTTTAGTGGGGTCATATCTAATTATTAGTGACTTGGTTTAAAAAGGCTTTTAGTCAGAGAAAAGCTACTTCAGAGATAACAACTAATGCATGGGGGAAGAGGGCAACAGAGATAATCAACCAAGGATATAATTTCAGTGCCAATGAATTTGTTTGACAATCTGTTTCTTGGCCCAGTCAAACAATCTTTGTAAATAAAATTCTTGCACTTTCAGTCTATAGTCTGATTATGGAGTCACTTTGTTAAGAGTCCAGGTCACAGAATTCAAAAAAAAAAAAAAAATCAGTGCAAGCAGTTGCACACATCTGCTCAGCATCATCATTCATGAGCTCAAAGAAATAGGAACAAAAAGGTTTTTACTACATTCAGGGAGCCATCATAGTTAAATGTGGATCTCATACATACGGTGACTGAACTGCTTTTGAAACATAAGCCATCCAAAAAATTCTGGAAGAAAGCCTAACTGCACAAAGGCAAAATACCTCCAGCATTCGGTATCTCAGGGAATTGTGTGTGGTTCCGTAAGAACACAATACTAGAAAGGTCAGTATACAAATCTCTTGCTTTGTTGTTGCTAAGATGCTTTGGTAAAATAGGTCTGGCTCTAGGAAGCATGAAATAATTACAGAAAACACCTGTTGGTCTGCAAATGGAGCAAGTAACTTGATTTCTGTACCTTGCATTATATGCTTTAGAAGCTACTTAAATTACCCTGGCACCAATGTAGCAATCATTAACATTTTTATCTTCATCCTGCTGAACACTAAGAAGCAATAGAAGCAGAAGCAAACAGAAGATAAATAAATTGTACAGCAAAGACTTGGAAAAAATCTTGGAATCAAAATCTTGGATAGCAATACCTCCCACACAGGCATTGGCTCTCCATCTTCCACCCAACTCGAATCATTACCAGTTTCTTTTTAAAAGCCTGGGCCTGAATGAATTGATGTGTTATATGACAGCCATGACCTAAGTAAACTCCAAACAAATCATTCATCACAGCAAAGGTCCAGAACAAGCTGGTATATTCTCAGAGAACCGTCCTTCTAAACATACTTATACATAAAGAGGTAACAGAAAGCACATATTGTAGGCTTTCATCAATTGTACACAAACAAAGACTTTTGTAATTCTGAAGAGGCTTGAGATCATTATGCCTGGGGCCAAAAGGCTCTCAGTAGTTTCAGATCTATTTTTCCAAACTTTTGGTCAAAAGAGTCTTTTTAAGTGCAAGGGAGAAAGGAACACTCTTTCCACCAACATGTTCTGTTCACAATGCCCCTACTCAAATCCTTACATGCACTGTTTTGTTGCTTACGAAAAGCAAACGTCACAGCCTCCAGATCAGGAGCAGGAGGTGCTCACCCACATCAGCCTCCACATTTTCTGTTACCCATCATTCCCTTTTATGGCCTAAATTGTTCCTGGAACTGTTGACTTTCCCCTGTTCTTGGGCTCATTCTGACCTTCCTGTCACTCAAATCTACCAAACACAGAGTGCTAAATTTCCTTTTGTTTGCCTTTTGAATTTATCTACTTCAAGACATGAAAAATTCTCATGCAGATCCAGGAGGGTAAGTAGAAGACCAAGTAAATGCCTACTTGTTTTATGCTCTGGAGCTCCCACCATGATGAAGTTAATACCATGCTGTTGTTTTAAAGGCACACCAACACAAGAGCCAACTAAAACCTTTTAGTAAAAACTGGAGGGCTTTGACTCTAGAAAACAGTGCAACCAGCTTAATTGAGTCACTACTATCAACTCCTTTCCCTCTGAAAGCAAACCCTGAATCAGACTGAACTCTTAAGGACTCAAATCTTATTCTTTAATGTAGCGTTTTTGTTTTAGCTACTCTATCAGCTTGTGATAATAAAGTAATAAAAGTGTTATGCATTCAATTTAATATCGCATTCTCTATAAAAATGACAAGAAGCAATAATTTTCTCAAGCAATTTGGATTTTTCATTCCTACATTAGCGCTCCAGGGGTTTTTTTTTCTCTTTAGAAGTGTTCAGTAATCATTGGTAACTAACAAAAGTGTACTTAACACTGTGGTATCCTGTAATTCACACCAGCAGCTGCACAAATAATTACAGCCTTTCTCAGGTAAAACCTCAACAATTTAAAAGTTTTCTCTGAGCAGGGAAGGACTGAAATCCCTTTGAATGATAGGGAGATCCACAGAAGTCTTTACAAGGGTCAAAACAGTCTGATCCATGAGGTATACATACAAATGCTACCTGCCGACCAGCACAGAAAGAGAACTACTTACAGACTGAATCAAATTCTACCAAATTTTGGCTGGCATTTTTCTACATGTATTAAACAGAAAGAGGTCAGTTTAACCCTGACCATTTCAGCATTCCTGTTTCCATAGAAGGGTTGTAATGGGCCACGCTCTTTGTTTAAGTGCAAACAATTTCATTTCCCTGCCTCTAATTCCCTGCTTTGCAAAAGGACCTACTACCCAAATTAGATTCAGCCTGCTTTGACTCAGGCCTAGGGGACATCACAGATCTTTAGAACCAGATTTTTGTTTCTGTTTCAAGGAGTGCCTAAATATGGAATCATATACAAGAGGAATAGTGGGGACCGATGGGATCATCTGCATCATCTCCTAATCTCCAGGTAGGATCAGTTTTGCCTAAAAAGTTCTTAGCAGCTATTCCTCTGACATTCTTAGTAGACTCCATTCGATTGTTCCAATAATGCATCCATGAAACTCCCAGAAAGTTTTTACATCTGACATGCATTGCCAGCTAAATCTGGTACACTTCCATTTTTTCAGATTTTGAACATATAATACATTACTAAACCTGGTAATGTATAAATTCCAATGTGTTTTACTTACTGCTCATTGGAAAATGATCTTTCTGTAAGATTAATTGAATAGAGGCATTTCATTTAAGGCTTGTCCTAAACTACTGCAGCAGTTGAGTCTTGCAATATCACAACACTTCCTTTTATATTGATTTATTTTTGTTTTCCTACTGGAACTGAAACAAAAGTAGTAATTAACTGCCTATAACAAGGTTCTGATTTTAGGCAGCCTGGAAGGGAAGGAGTAACAAAAAACAGAAACATCCTACAACGTAAAACTGTAGGAATACTTTTTGGTGCTTAAAATTGCAGTGAGTCAATTCTGAGCCACAGAATGTCACTTTCAAACTATTGGGGTTTTTTGGTTTTTTTGGTGGTTTTTTTTTTTTTTTTGGATGATACTTTAAGGAAGACATCACAGTCAGTTTTCAGAGTACTCAACCATTTCTTTCAAGTTATCTAGACTGTCTAACAAAACTGATTTACAATGGGAGATGTCTACCACAGGTGCCATTAAGTCTAGAGCCATGAGGCTGACTTCTTCCTGGACATCCATTTAACAAAATTATGATGTGGAAGAGTATTGCTCTTCTCTGTGTGAAGTGCAAGGCTTTTTATCCCAAGAAATTATTTTCTATGCCTCTTAGCTAACACATAATGAAGTTTTTCTAATCACTATTCTTAAGGGAAGACAAGAAAACTTAATCAATATATAGATAGTCACAAGTAAGTAGGTTAGCACCACTCTTTTTTAATTCACCTCCAAATCAAGAAGGGTTCTAATTAATATGAGATAACAGATTCATCTTCCTCGTGCTCTTCCCCAGCAGAGTTTTGCAACTGTAAGTGCATAACAAAAATGTATTATGCAGGACAGAGATCTAAAATGTTCTGAAAATGTGTAGCAAGTAAGATTGCTTTCTGCACACAAAAGAAAAAAAGAAAAGTTTGCATCTTACCAATATCTGAAATTACAAATTACTTTTCAAAGTTTTTCTTCTTACTTGACTAACTCCCACTCTAATGCAAATGCTATGTAAACAAACACTAAAATCCTTCTAGTGTGCTTAAAGAAAAAAGCTATCATTATTATTTCTCAGCTGGAGAACTAAATGTGGCAACTTGAGTATAGTGAGAATATTAACACTGGAGAATCTTAAAGGAAAAGATGAAACTTAAAATCAACATGTTCTAACACAGACCAGCATTGCTAGGCTCATTTGAGGCTAGGCTCAAAACAAATTTTTTGTTTGTTCATCATTTTTTGTTTATTTTGCTCTTAGTTGGGGCTTTTGGTTGGGTTTTGTGTTGGCTTTTTTTGGCTGAGAGGTGTCTTGAAAGCAGGCAATCTTTTCTTTTTCAAGATTATTGAAAATCAAGGGTAGGGAAGAGTCCTGAATTTAACTGAAGCCAAACTACAGAATCAGTCTAGACAATTTTGAATATTAGGTTTGTCTTAGTGAATATTTTTAAGACAAAATTAATCATCAAGGAAATTCAAATATTATAAAAAGTAAACAAAACCCACATTTTCACAGAACATGAACCTAACAGACTGTGAATGCAATAAAATGGAACCAATTTTCCCAATACAAATAACAGTTATTCAGATTTGTTAAGGTGCATTCTTTGTTTCATTTTTTTTCCTTACCTGAAGAATAAATCACATTGTTTTTCTTAGATCAAAACTATGATCACATACTGACCTACCCAAAAATGATTCAGGTTCAGTAGAGCATAAATCCACAAAAGCATAAAGTCACATATTTTCAAGATAAAATGACTGTACTTCGTTTCTGGTTTTACCCAGTTTGCTTTGGTGCATGACATTATCTTAATGCTTATGAATAACATCACTTTTTTCTGGCTATAATATCAGTTAGTCATACTAATAAAAGTTATAAATTAATTTTGGGATCTATCTTGCAATATGTTCATAATTTAGTAGAAAGACCAACTTCTAAAGTTATTTACGTGCCTAAGGAAGCCAACTGGGACATTTGTGAGAACATGTGAAGAACAGCTTATGTCACAATCTGCAAGTGCTTGGGTACTCTGAAAATCCCACCAGCTGCAGTTAAGAGTGTCAGAAAGCCTGACATTCTTTTTGTCCTGTTGTACAAAAAAGCTTCTTCTATACCCTCTGGTGTGTATGGGTTCTACAAGTACTTACAGGTGTGGTGTACTAGAAAACAACAGCCCAAAGAAGAGGAAAAGAACATGCTGAAAAGTACATTAAAATCTCCCAGAACTGCTAGGATCTAGAGATTACTGAACCCATTGAACCCACTGGCATCAAGAATGTAAGCAACTTAAAAGAAATTAGTGCCTGCTGTATGTGCTGAAATGATCACACACACAGAGGATGGAATAAAAAATCATCCAGATCCTGAATACCAGCTCAGAAACCACTGGTGCACTAGGTGCCACTTTCCTCTTGGGAGTAAACAAGTGTGGCTGGCTCCCAGCTGTTGCTCTGAGTACTTTGAGTGAAAGTGAGTGAGGATCATGTGAGAAAATAATTGAAAATACTGTATGATTAGTTACCTGCCATTAAAAACAACAGCTCGGTTCTGCTATCAGTAACAGCTAAATTCATAGAAGGCATTCTCATTAATACTGCTTTTGATCTGTGTCTCCCCCAACTCAAACCCCTATTGGGGAGACAGTGGTTTACAGCACTCTTTGTTCTACTGCTCACTTACACAGGCAGCTCAACTTCTACCCCACAGGAGCAAACAGTGTTAGTATGCCCCTGCCAGCTTCAGTGAAGGAAACAATACATTCTGTTATTTGAAAATACTTACTTGGTAGGGATAGAGAGTGACTCCATTTGTTCTTGACAAAGACCAGGTGCCATCAAGGTACTGGTGGGCCTGGATAGCCACAGAGTTGAGAACATTACCATTGCTGGGGCTGGTGGCCATTTGAAAGCTGACCTTGGCTTGGTGTCCAGGAGAGCCATTTTTTTTCTCCACTCCGTTTCCAATTCCTAGACTGCTGGGTTTTCCACCGTGTTTGTTGGCAACAAAGCCTGTATAATTGGATGGAGCATAAGGAGCAGGCATGTATGCCCAGTCCCTGGGCTGCAGGCTGCCCATGTGCCGGGGACTCACCAACGTGGGGACATTGGAGAGAGGTGGGGGAGAGCCTGGTGAGGCATCGTAATGTTCCGAGTTGGCAGCTTGCTCCAAGGTCAGCACCATCTGAATGGCCTCTTGCTTCAGCTGGTTCAGGTGCGTGGCACAAACATCACATCTGTTGTCCTTCTCATTCCACGCCTTACGAATGGTATTGGGAACTTGGAGCTTCTCATGAATCACCGAAGAGAAACCTGGGTCCTAAAAATCAAACAGAGAAGGGTGAGGGGGGGACAGGAGAGAAATGTTTAACCACAGTCACCACAGTGAAACATTATAACTGCATTTCAAAAGCAAATTTATGAGATAAGCTTAGAATGCAAACAAAGGTCATTAGATATAGTCAGCATATGCCAGCAGCAGAGCTGAACAAAACTGAGAAACTAGATTGTGTTGGAAAGGAAAAATTCTTTTACTGATAAGTAGCAAATTTTATAAATCCACTGCAAGCTTCAATGCATGGCAGAGAAAAGGAATTAACCTGCTTCACACCACTGCACCTAATTTCTGGCTTGAATGAAATCTGCTCTTAGTTACACAGGTGAGATTAAGAGCAATTCCACTGTAGCCAGTGGACTTGTTGCAAGGTTCACAAATCCATCTACTCATCAATCTCAGCTTTCGGTATTCAGAAAACCCAGGAAATACTCTGCAACGAAAATTTAACACTTCAAAGACAGCAGTAAAAAAAAAAAAACCACGAAAAAATACCACCACTCTCTCAAAAATCCTTTTCAGAATTCAAAGCAGATGAATAGCTGACCAAGTCATCTACCAAGAATACACTTTTCAGCTGAAAAAAAGAAAAACAAATGAAAAGAAACTACCTTTTTGTCAATGAAAGTTCTAGCACTATTTTGGCTATCTGCTGATAACATAAAAGTAACAATTTTCTTTAAAAAATACAACACGCTTAGAGTTAATAATCTGTAAAGAATTATTTTCTTCTCTCAAAGCACGGTTCTGATGCAAAACCACATAATGAGGTGTAAAGCCTCTTGTCTCATGGCCTTACCTCACGGGTGGATATTTAGGCATCAGCGGTGCTGCCCACAGGGCAACATGCACCCTGATCTGACCATCACTCAAGGGCAAATTGTGAAGCCAAACAGCAATCTTAAGGTGGGCTTGTCACCAAACTGGCCTGGTTCTTACAGTATCACACAGTTTTAGAAACAGCAATGATGTGTGTGTTGCACAGAGCAAAAAGTGACAGTTATTTGATGGAAATATTTCTTGGAATTTTCACACCACATTTCTGTGGTTTTACAGATCAGGCAGAACAGACTTCACCTGCCCCTCCCTAATTTTTAGAGACTAACTGGTGGATCTTTTTATGAGGAGTCAAAAAGTTTTAAAATCAAGAGAATCAGATTTTTTTTCTCTTCATCTTGGTGGCTTTACCAGCTTTAGCAGCAAAATCAGAGCATGCATATGTGTGTGAGGGGAAAAACCCACAAATAGACAGCACTCTTATCAAGTAATTAAGTAATTTGATGAACCCCATGCATTGAGATAGACAAATTTCATGTCTTGATAGTTTGGCTGTGCTGAGAAAGTGGGTAGGGGGTATAATAGAGAGAGGGAGAGAATTCATTGGTAGAGGGTCATATTCATTATGATCCATCTTTATTATAGACTCGAGCATTTTATTTTCACTGTTTAACTACCGTGAACAGCTCCTCAGCATGCAGTGATTAATTGATTCATAAATCACAGTGCCTCCTTATGCACAGCAGCAAAAGAGCAGTTCCAGCTACAGAAGGCCAAGAGAGTCCTACAAGCTGATGGGAAACAACAGGAGGCTGAGGTCTGGTCAAGCCTCAAGCTGGTCATTTCTATTCCACGCACAAAGGGGGTCAGAGCATCAAAGTGTGTCAGGAAGGCAGGAACTGCCTTCTGCACCAAACCTTCCACACTGACCTTCGGGAAAGGAGCTAGGGGAAATCAGGGGGAAAAAACAGGATGCAAAATATGTCAAATCACATTTTCCATCCCAGACCATAACTAGGTCAGCAGATCACATCAGATATAGGCATCCACTCCGTGATGTCAGGTGTGCTGGGAAATTATTCTCTGTTTTCCCCATAATGAGCTAGACAAAGCTGCCTACATAGCTGAAGTGAGGTATGAGTCTTCTTTTCAGACTGCTCCACGTCAGTGCAGGAAAAACTCTTGCCAGCTCTTCCTTCAGCTAGCAAATGCCACAGAGCTGGTTGCTGTTCTTTGAAAGTCAACTTCCTCAAAGCAACTGGGCTTGGACCCAGGTAATTATATACAGCATTCAGATCCAGCAGCAGTTGGAACATGGAAATTCCTGGATCCTATGATAAATATTCCAAGGAAATAAAGCCTTCTCTAACGTAAGCAAATGTCACCATGATATAAATATTCAAGTAGCACACCAACTTTAAAGAGTGCTGGACAGCAGTGAATTCAGCTTCATCTCAGTGTTAAAACAAACATCAGATCATTCTGTAATACAACAATAAACACAGAGAAAGCAAGAGGGAGGGAAAGAAGGCAGACTGTTCCTCCTCAGGAGCAGAAAGAAGAAACAGGCACAACCTGAATTGATTACTCCCAAGATTGGTCCTACTAATCTATCATAATCTACTATATGGCTAGTTCAGTGCTGGATCCAAATCCGGGATATGAAACAGAAAAGTCTATGGGACAGCAAGTAAATTTGGAAAAACTCAGCTTCCAGAAGGACATTAGTCACATTTTGTTCTCAAAACAAAACTGATAGAGCCTTGAGAGTTTACTTCCTTATTCTGCACTAGGCAGCTCTACTATAATTTCACAGAAGTGGCCGACAGACTTACAACATATTTAGCAAGAAAGAGGCCAAAGCTGAACAATCTTTACACCCTTCTTGAAGAACAGATACACTACACTTGCTGTTTCAGTATTTCATTGGCAAGCAATCATCTGCACACATTCTCCCAGGAATGCTTATTAGTTCAATAACCAATATCTTGTCCCATACAAAAGTGACAGGCAAGCCTCACTGGATAAGTGCTTTGAGCCAGCTGCACAGAGCAGGAGTTGAAAAAGATGATAGTCTCTAGTGAAACATGTGAGGTCTAAGAAACTCCACACTCCCTGGCACAGGAGCAGATCTGCTCATGAAATCTGAGGCTGAAACTGAAAATGCCATTTATATTTTGGCACTCATTTCCAGTCCTGACAGAGCAAAGCATAGTGACACTGGAAACCGAAACAGAACTTTAAAAATCACAAGAGAGTTTGCTTTGAGTTCAGGGCAAAGGTTCATGATGGTTTCTCTTCTTGCTGCAATGGTTCACCCAACTTTAGTATAAACAGCATTACTGTAAACTCCTATTCCTATAATAAACAAATGAAGGCATGGAAGAGGTCTGAAAGCTTCAGGAGATCAGCCACAACACACAACATTGCATAAATGCATGAGGCAAGCAGCAAACTAAACAGAGCACACACTGAGCTATTCTGCAAGAAGCCTTTTCACGTTACCTTTGAGTTCTCAAGGTCAAGTAAACATCAAGATTGTAAATAATCTCATCTTAGTTCCTGAACTAAAAGCCCACATGGGAAAGAAAGAAGATGGAAGGAAATTTTGTGTGTTAGAGACCTATCATAGGTGAGCTGAGGAATTCTTGTTTTACCCAGTGAAAACACACAGAGAACAGGCACTAGTTAAGAAGCACTGAAGTACACAGACAGCTCTACCAGGCTGAATCCAGTCCTGATTTCATGGGAGATATGGTATGATAAGGTAATGCAGAAGCATCCTCCTCCTCTTTCATACCCTTTCATAAATCTGTACCTTGCTGTATAGTGTTCCCAGTGCTCTACCTCCATCATTAGGAAAGCAGATGACAAAGAGAATAATCCTTTCCTTTCTGCCACCCAGCTTAGAGCCCGTTTTCCTCAAGAGAGAAAGCAAACAATCACTTCCAGCATGAAGCACCCTCTCTTTCACACATACATTTACACAAAGCTCACAAGGACAAGCTCAGCTGGTGGACACAGAGACAGACAAGAAACAAGAGGAACAGTCTGCAATTTTACATGTTACATGGAACCTAGCTGATCATAGATTCATACACAAATACCTCATACACATCCTACTCTTTTGCAAGCATACAGCAGGCAGATACTAATATAGGTTATGCTTACTAAGATTTCATACATAATTGTATTTTATTTAGTGAATTATAGTCTGTGAAAGCTAGACAAGGTAGCCTTACATCATTATCTCAGAGAAAAATCAAATACACAATGGATCTCAAGACCTGGAACAAATTGTGCTCTTCAACACCAATATTACTCATTGCTCTTTACAGAAAGACAAAGCAGTCAATACTAACTAAATCAGAGAGGGCAGCTTCTGCTTGAAGATGCTCACAGAAGACTCACAGAGTTCTTTTGTTTCTGAAAGGGTCCATGCAGAAATGACTGCTGGTATGTAACCCATCACACAAAGTAAGGGGAGAGGTAGGGGAAACCAATGATCGAAGCTCTTCCCAGGAAAGAGTGCGTTTTCCAGATTCTCCCACTCCATAGGCAGGGTGTAGAAAAACTAATTAAGATATTTTAGTAGGAGGGAAGTTTCACCCTGATAAAAAACCCATGCTATTCCATGACTGCGCAAACATCTCTGCTCTAAACACAATCCTGTTAGTCAACAGTTGGTCTCTTTTGGGCTGGGGGGGTGGGGGAAGGAAAACAGAAAAAAGAAAAATCCTCCTTTCTCTCTTGAGTGTGTACTTTCCAGCTCAATAAAGAGATTATACCTGTAATTTACTTTTCAGAGGCACTTAGGCTATTTTCCAAGTGACTCTGCATCCTAAACTTAAACATATCCTATCACCTTCTAGGCTACATTTGAGAGATTTTCTCTTTGCAGCATTCCAGAGCCCCAACAGTTGAAAAAACAGCTCCTCATATCCTTACAATGGCATCACTTCTGTTAAAGCAAAAGTCCAAATATACTGAAGTCAATGGCAGTTTTTCTTCAAATAAGCATGGCAGGATGTACACAGTGACTCTAAATAAGCAGCACTGCACTATCAAACTGAGCTAGGAACACTTAGATAAAACAATTCACTTCAGTCAGTAAAGATGAAATTCTTTAAGTTGGCAGGATCTCTGCTAGCACAAGCAGTCTTCTGGTAAGTGAAAGCCAAAGTTGCACTTGAGCAAGACCAAGGGGGCAGTAAGGTGGTCTCCTGTGTTCTATTGCTCTGTGCACAGCAACTGACACCTACTCTGGGCAAGACCACACTCCTTACCCTCCCTGCCACAGAAGCCATCCCTCACACCCAACACAGCATCTTCAAATAAACCATCCATTATCACTCCCAGCTGAGCAAATGAAACCATCTCCTCTGCTAGAAAAGAACACATTTCACTCTCTTCCTTCTGAAACTCTCTCCTTTCCTGAGCAGCAACATCCCTCACTGTTGCTCCATGCTGGGGACAGTAGCAACAATAGTCACAAGGAAAGCATAGCAGAATACGAAAGAGCCTTTTTACATGAGTCTGTTTCCAGAAGGCCCTTGTGAAAGCACTCTTACCAACTGCAATGAAAACCTCAGCAGTATTATTACGCTTCACTTCTTTAACTATTGCCATTCTCTTCTGTCAAACTTGAACATTCTGCTGCTGACTTGAGCCTTTTGCTTCAAAATGGCAATGAGAGTACTGTCCTACAGTCAGTATCTCCAAAACACATCTGGGAGACCAGTTCTTTTCAGAAAGAGGGGGAATTCAAAAATGAAGTCTTAATCCTGTCTGGTGTAACCATCACAACATTTGTATTTCAAGGTGTTTTTCTTGAGCTGGCACATACAACTGACATTTGGACTTCTATAATTTAAATATAAATTGTCAGTATTAACCAGCCACTCTGCAGCCAGAAAAATGTGTTCCTTTGGTTTAGGTTGTTTTCTTATCTGAAAGAGACAGAAAGTCTGAGCAGGGCTCACCTTACAAACTCAAAGCAGCAGGAAGCAGAAGAGAGAAAACCCTGGGAAAATAGGAGGATTAAAAATGGGGCAGAAAAAGGAGGAGGAAAAAAAAAAAAAGTGTTTTCTAATTGCTCCATGGACTGGCCCATGGCTCTGCTGATGGATCAGCACTGACAGACTTACAGCTGCACACATCTGGCACACAGGTGTTTGTGTTAGCATTCGATAGCTAGGCAACAGCCAGATTTTTAATTGGGCTGGGAAGAAGAGACGAAACAGCAGCAGGAAAACCTAAATACACATTCAGTGGTGCAAATCCAAGTCTTGACCAAAGAGCTCTGCTATGCGGTTGTCTAGAGCTCTGCTAAGTCTCTGGCCACACCATAACAGGGTTTCCTGGAGGGAAGATTCTTCTACAGTTATGTGGCAGACAAACTCAGCTGTTGCTGAAAGGGCAGCATTTGTCAGCACACTTTTGATAGAAGAAGGAATAGAAACAAAGTCAGAGTTACAGAAACCTCAATCCTTATGCTGGAAAAAGCAGCAGCTCTGTTCTCCTTTCTTTGCATTCTACTTTCCTGACTGGATATGGAAAGATTGCATTTGCTTTCTTAGCCACCAGAGCACACTATGAGCTTGTGTTCAACTGATTGTTCACCTTGATCCCCTGGTGCTTTCACGCATCATTGCCATAAGCAATTTAGTGCCATGCATGGAGCCCAGGTGTACTTCAGATGTATTTTTGCTCAGCTTTCCAGTTACGTCACAGAAGTCAGTAGCTATTGCTGCCTCTTCACTCAACAAATTTGACCAAGCTAATGCCAGGATTAGATGCTTTCATGAGCTTACAAACTGTTAGCCTTATCAACCAAATGTTACTCTCACTCCTCACTGTAGTGGCAGATAAATTTTTCTGCCATAAAATCCTTCTGATGCCATTCACAAAGACATTGTTCTGTGCAGTTGGATATCCTTTTACCCACCCTTTCAAGCTCATCTGGGAAAACCATAAAGCATAGGATAAGTGTAAAGCATGACTGACCTATGATTACATGAGCCAGACATGTTAAAATACTGGAATAACATCAGTTTTCCTTTGATCCTTTCAAAACTCCGCTTTATTAGAAGCCTTGATGAACATCTAATCAACAGATCACTCGAACCTCTGAGTAACCAGGCTACAGTAGCAATTCTTGCTCTGACACATATCCAGATTTTCAAAGTTTAGCTTGCTTTTCCTGAGAGGAAAGCATTAGAGTTCTTTAACAAATGCCAGCACTAAGCCACTACTGACACAGTAACCAGTGACTTCTCGAGAAGCTGTCATACCTGAAGAGGGGTAACTAAATGAGTAGGTCAGGACAGTATTTGTGACACCTATGTGTTTACTGTTCCCCTGATTTAAAGGAGGCTTGTGGCAAGTTAAAACCCCTTGTAACTGCTTTTCAAACATGAGATTTATTTTAAGCAAACAATCATTAGAAAGATTATTGTGGGGTTTATTCAGTGATTTGGCAATCTCAAAGGAACTATTCAATATGTAAAATTTTGTAAACAAATCTATTCGTCTTCAGCACATCTTACAATTGACAGGCATCAGAGAACTAAAAACTTTTGCTCCTCTTCAGCTAACTTTTATATCCTGCTTTTTTAAACCATTTATGCAACTCACTCTTATGCTTTTGTCTCCTCTCTGAGGAGCATTATCATCTTTAAATTGCATGCAAGACCACTGTTTTGGAATGGAAGAAATAACCAAAAAAAGGAAAAAAGTCAATAGATTGATACAGTTGTTGGTGGCTTATAAAATGATAACTTTGCCTTTGCAAAATTTCCTTTTCATTTTGGGTTATCATGTTCTTCTGTTTGTTTTAATTCACTTGACTTTTGGAAAGAATTCTACGATTTCATCCACTTCAGCCTGAGGTTCCAATGAGGTGCAGCAAAGCTACCTTTCATTCATCTTGAATATGCTCTCCTCAAGCAAAACTCATTCAGGTTCTCTTTTCCAGATTCTTTTCTGTCTCTATCAGATTTCTGCCCATCTCAGCTTGACTGGAGAGGTGTTGGGAACATCAAGGATATGAATTGACTAGAATTAGAGCATTGCAAGTCTTAGTACGGAACTAATCATGGACAGTTAAAACCTGAGGAGCTGAAGTTTAACAGGACCATTTGAAATTCACACTTTAAACTGATCTTCTTTCATGTCCTTGAACATGAAAACACCAAGCAACCCAAGAAATCTTAATCTTAGCAATCGGAAGTAAATTTCAGCCCACTTTATTCAAATCAGATGGAGCTTATCGGCACTCCCTCTAGGAAACAAGAGAATGAAAGCTGTTCCTAACCACTGGGAAAGGAGATCACAAAGACACTTCACAGTAATGATGAAGCCTCTCCCATGCACATTCACAGCCAGAATCACATGAAAAACTGAAATGTATTTGCCTCTTCTCTATGTTTCAACTTCGCATTAGATAAATAACATTGCTAAGAATACGTAATTTTGAAATAGGAATGAGTCTCCTCTCTGCACTGGTTCTCAAATCCTTACACATGCAGAGCATTCCAAGCTGCACACAAGCCTGCTCCTACCGCTCAGTGGCAGTCACATCTCACACTCATATTGTTGACTGGGGACTTCCATGAGCTTTTATCTCAACTAAACATGCATCTCAATACTCATGGAACTGTTACATGCCTTCTTTACAAGTTAGTTTCTTCATGGGAATGCACCCAGGATCAAGTAAGTAGGCACTGAGAAAGCTGGAGGGTTAACTAAGAGATCTTGAGATGCTGAGAACTGTCCTAAGATGACTGTGCAATTCCTTACACTACAGAAAAGAAAGACAAAATATCTATTTGAAGCTAATGGTGAGACTGGAAGGGGAAGAAGGAGGGAGAGAGAAGAAATCGCGGCAATGACCTTCGAAAGAATTTTTTTCTCCTCATTTCTGGCACAAGCAATTTTACCTAGAAGATCACAACTTTCCTGTTAATGAGTTGTATGCCACCCTGCTTTCCCACGAGACTTTATGCTGTATTTTGGATGGACAGGAGTTCATAAGAGCATCCTGTAAGCAACACTGAGGTTTGACACCACCTGTCTGAAACCTCCTCGTTGATGCATGCCAGGCCTGCAATGGGCTGCTGCTTTAAATAGTGGCCACATACCAGGTATTGACAGTCACTTGCTCCACATGCAGCCACAGTCCCCTGCTGTCTAGCCATACAGACTCTCACAGTCTCACTGCCATCTGGTTAATCTTTCCCCCTCAGCAACATTTGGCCTGTTATCATTATCACCTCCTTCTCACCCCAAACCATTCACTCACAGAAGGGCTGTTCTGCTTCCTTCCGCATCAGAACTCTGCAAACTCTCATCATGTCCAAGATCAAACCACCTTTCAGTGACTCAGCCTCTCGGAAATCCCCTTTATACCTCAGAGAGGGAAAAGCACCACCATCCTGTTCCTTTCCTGCCAGCAATACAATGGCCATGCTCCCTTCCTGGTTTGCACAGCCTTTTGGAGCCCAGCCTCAGGTTTATCAGGTGCACAGCTCTCACAAGCAGCAGATACCCTCCAACCCTTCTCCTGCCTCTCTGCTGTGACACCTCACCTCCCTCTGCACACAGATCCCAGCTCAGGTTAATTCAGTCCATACTTACCACTTTGGGTGTGCATAATATTATTTGGGGTTTTTTGCTAGCACCGGGGTTTGTTTTTATTAATACTGTGAACTGAGAAAAAAAAATCTAATTCTAACAGTTTTACACTCAGTGTGAGTTATGTTTACTTGTGAAAGCTCCTCACAGCTTTGATGTAATACCAGACAGTAAGCAGATATAGTTTTTTATTTATAGCTGTTCCATTACCACAGTTATATTAAGAGCTTGTTAATGATCTAGTTATCAAATAGTCTAATTATGGTTTTGCTTAATTTCTTTTGTGCACATGAAATCACTTATAACTACTGCCTGCGATCCCTGAGCACCTAAAATGAGGTGTAACACATCAAAAACTTCTCTTTGGAAGTGAAATTCGTCTATGCATGTACACTTTTTATCACTTCTGATCTCATCATATTCTACAGATTTCTCATGTACAACAGTTTAGATATACTGATAGCATTTTTATGCTTACATAAAATATTACAGACATATGAAAACAAACAAAAATGCACTTGAAAAGTTAAAATCTACCTTTGAGAGTGCTACTGCCCCTAACATCCATGCAGCCAAATCTAAAAGCATTAGAGCAGCCATGAAAGAACATTTATTCCACCTAAAATACAGGGCAAGAAGCAGGAGCACACCTCAGCTTTTCAGCTAGGAATAATTTCATGAGAAAAGTTGTTTTCAGATTTCCACTCCAGTTGCAAGATCAGCTTATATTTTATTAGCACAGTATAAATATTTGTGATACGCAAAGGGGAAGAAAGAGAAAAAAAATAAAATCCTGAAGAAACTCATGAAAGCAACAGGAATCTGAGTTACTCTCAGGGCGAACTGAGTAATTCTGTCACTACTCCCTTACAAACAGCATGAGGACAAACTGCCATGCCCAGGACACCTTTTCTCCAGGCAAAGCTCTTTTCTCCAGCCTTGGGGTGGTTGCACTATTTAGCCATGCCAACACACATGGCAGAAAGTGTGTTATGACACACAGCCTTTTTCCTTAAGTCTGCTGCAAAATACCTGCTACATTTCATTACACTATGTCAGTGTGTGACTTTCTACCCAAAATATAAACTCCTGTGTATACTTCAGCATATGTGTCAGCTCCAGTTCCCCAGACTCTGCCTGCATCTGCTGAGGCAGGAATCGCACAGGTTTTGGTGTTTTGTGCCAAGAGTAGGTGACAGAGGCTGGTTTTGAGGGGCTGGTGAGTGCAGGAAGATGTGTGGGGAAGACAAGAAGCTGTGGTCAGGATGGAAGCTGTCAGGCTGCTGAGTGTGGCTTTACATGACAAGAAGAGAGCTCCAACTCTACTCACCATGGCTTTTGCAGAACCTGTTTTTGGTTGCTTTTGTGCCAAGTGATCCAGAAGGCACCTACTGCACCAGCACTGACCCAAGCTGACAGCTGCATGATATAAGGTTGCCCTGAGGGAAGGTGCCAGCTTGGGTCCAGAGGCTGATGAGCCCATCTTGGCTGCCAGGCATCTGGTGATGTGGGTATAGAAGAAACCTTCATGAATCTGAAGCCAGCTGAAGTTGGCATAGGGTACAGTATGATCCTGTGGGCCACAGCCAGCCCCCTGAGACCACTGCTGTTTCTGAACACTCACAGCCAGAAGCAAGCAACACAGTCTAACATTTACCACTGTGCTTCTCCAGGCTGGTAAATGCTCTATTTCAATATGCATCTTTACAGACAGATTAGGGGAGCTTTGGAGTACAGCTAATCACCTCCTGTTGTTGTCACCTATTAAAACAAGAATAGCATAAACTCAAAAAGTAGGCATTGTTTCAGTGCAGAACTATTGGGTTTGTTCAAAATTACTCACACTGTGAAACCCTAGGCTGCCACAGCCTGTATCCCATCCTCTGCACCCTCACAAAGTCCCAAGCAATTCAAATGGTGAAGGATGCAACAGGGCTCAGCTGGAAAGAGTTCTCACCAAGGTCTCAATGAAAGCATTCACAGCAGAAGGAGACCAAGCACTCCCCTCCCCACATCCATTCACTGTGAACAGAAGCCTCAAGCCCTTGCTGAGGGACCACAGGGGACAGGCACATAATGAGCCTTCACTGCCAAACAGCTCCGTGTTGCCGGCCCCCCATGACACTGATCTACAAGTGTGGGCTGAAAACATGTCCAGCCCATTCCCACCACAGCTCACACTCTGTCCTGGTTAAGCTGACTGCTGACAAGCCCAAGAGGGGATCAGCCTCTTGACTTGTGTGGTCTGATGAAGGCTAAGATTACAAACCTTTTTCCAAATAGTCCCCAAGTGAGCCACACACATAAAAAAAAAATTAGGAGGAGAAAAAACTTCCAGTAGAGGCTAGTAACATTAGCCAGCCTTAAACAAAAACACAATGTACCTCAAGTTACAGTTTCAGATGAAAAGCTCTCTAACCAGTGAGGAGGAGCATGGATTTCCAGCTTTTGTTAAGATTAAAAGACACTGATCATGACTTCAGACTAATACAAGACTTCTTGTGCAGCCAGTCACAGCATCATCAATAGGGAAATGGGAATTACATCTGAATGAATAAAGCTAATTGTTCCAGAAACAATCACTGCCACTAGGACACTGCTGTTGCCTCTCGCCAAGGGCATCTCCCATAATTAATCTAGAGAATAACCCTCTAAATCAAGCTCCAGGTTTCCCTGCTACTGATTCAGGTCTTAGATTCAGAAATCAAACCCAGTTAAAGAAAATCTAGACATACCAAAAAAACAACTAAACAAACAAAGACAATAGGGTTAACATCATCCAAGAAAGATGCTTCAAGAAAAACAGTGCAAGGAAGGGGGAAACAAGGAGTTGTTATTTTACTGGTTTAAATGTATTTTTGTCTGAATAGCTGAAAGCTACATCTCCAAAAAGAAAACAATGCTGAGAAAACTCTCCTACCACTGCATTACCTTATTTTCCTTAGTTTAATTTCTAGAGCTTGGTTCTTGTTTTATTACTAGTCTCTATTTATCTCTCATCTACATCTTTATTCTTCTCTGAAGGAGATGAGGTACAGCCTAAGGAGCATAATGTCCTGGAATTAGCATCAAATCTCACTATTATTTTTATTTCTAGTGCTGGAGCAGAAGAGTTGCACTGTGATGGAAATAAGATTTAGAGCCAGGGGGGCTGAAGGAGCCTGAGCAGGTCAGCAGTGATTAAAGGTGCTGCTGTGGTTTTAGGCCAGATTCCCAGAGCGGGGCCATGTGAAGCATTTTGCAGCCAGCTCCCACAGTAGTGTCTGCATCCCACACCTTGGTGCCTACGGCCCTTAGATAAGCCATGAGAAGCAACAGGAACTCATGAGCAGCAACACCTGGCAGGGAAGCAAACAACCTTGCACAGAAAAGCTGCCAAGGATGAGGCTGTTTATGCAGTTCTAACCTTCAGAACTATTCTGCCAAAGTCATCAGATCTTCCCAGACTACTAAGGCAGCTGGACCTCTCTCTCCACACAGCTGCAGCCCTGTAGGCCACACCACTCAGCAGAGGTGCCTTCTGAGGTTTAAAACCTCCATCTCCTCAGAAACTGCATTGTCCACCTTCTTGCATAGCAAGATAAGACAATCTCTACTGTTCTCACAGAAGGTGTGCTGCTGAGCAGCCATCCCTTGTGGCTCCTAAGTCCAGCTAACTGCAGCAGACAGGAAAAGAGAAAAAGAGAAAGAAGCAGCCACCAAGTAATTAATATACTACAAAAATGAAACAGATTGTGCATTGTCAGCCCTTCTACTCAGGACCTGAGCAAAGGTTAGAGGCTGCCCTACAATAATTCATTCTTCGTTTGTATTTACCTTTTCTTACGAGCAAGTAACACAGGCAGAAGGACCCTAGAACACTGCACTACCCAAGCTAGCAAGAATTTGAGCTGTGTCCCATAGGAAAAACAAAGTGCATTTGCAAGCTGGAAGCTGCATGCAAGGACCTGATTCCTACATGCCAACAGACCACTTCAGAAGCATATAGTAGCTCCACCAAGTATGTTGTAAAGTGGAGTATTTTTTTTTTGTCATCCATACTTCAATACTGCAGATGGATATATAGTTGCACTGCACAGTCAAATTATTTGACATTTTTAATTACAAACATTTTAGCTATTTTTGCAGCCATTTGTACAGTTTGATATTAATAACCAGAACTGTGGCTCCAGCTCACAGTATCTGTCTGAAATTATTTTATCATCAACACTACTCAAGCTACATGTAAGGTCTTCTAGGGTTTTCCAGATGTGATAGTAGAACACTGGGATCTTTTTGTTTTATTAATGCTTACAGAGTCCCCATTGAGGACTCCACTGATTACCAAAGGGACTAGCAGTCTGGAGTTACTGGGAAGTTCAACTCCCCCTCCCTCCCCTAATTTTAAATGCTTTTCGTGTTCTCAACTAAACCCTGTGTTTAGTATTTTAATTTAACTCACTCTCCCAAGTTACCATCCATAGAATGTTTTCTGGCATGCTCACAAAATTTCACCAGAGACCTTTTCTGGCAGCTACTTCTGTAGCATTTTCTGAATTTATTATGCAAAACTTAAGGGACATGGAAAGGGAAGGATTACAGAGACATCAGTTGGTATCCAGTGCAAATAAAACTAATGAAATCTGACACGAGTATGAGTTTTTATGGCTTTAAAAGAAAGAAAAAATAAACATTGAATACACCGCTACTTATTAAGTTCATTTTACTTCTACGGAGAATTATACCTGCACAGCTAGAACATTCTACACCATTTTCCACAACAGATGTGAACCTCTCATTCCCCACCCAACCTTCTGCCCCTGATCCCAGCCAGGCTTTGTACGAAATTGGTTTCACACTCATACTTGGCAGCAATGCCAGACATATCAGACACATAAGGTGTTTGCAGCCCTCTTCCACACAAATAGGCACTGAAATGTCTCTGTCCTGAACTTTGTCATGGCTAGTTTCCTCATGCTCATATTTTTAAAAAATCCACACAGAAAAGTGCCTTTGCTATTTAATAGCATATAAAGTCAGCTCTCAGAGGGCAATAGAAAAAGAAATCTCAAAGGTTTGAAGACAGCCCAAGTTATTTCTCTCAATTACATTTAAAAGTGTTTTTAACTTCAAGATGAAATCTGCAACACAATGAATAAATAATTCTGACCCCTTCTTGCAAAAGCAGTCCCAAACAGAAATTGCAAAACCATGCACTTCCTATACTCTGCTTGCTCAGATCCTCACTTCTGGCTGATCCAAGAGTACTTGTAGATTCTTCAGTAAGAGAAGCAAAGCAACAGAATCACAGAACAGCTGAGTGTGGACGGGACCCCTGGAAGTGATCTCTATACAACCTCCCTGCTCAAGCAGGACCACCTAAAACAGACTGCCTAGGACCAGGTCTGGTCCAAAGGGCTTTTGAACATCTCCAGTGGCCTCCACAACATCTTTGGGCAACTTGAGTCGGTGCTTAGTCACCTGCATGGTGAAAGTGTTTCCTGATGTTCAGATGGAAGCTCCTGATATTTTTCCTCATTTCTTTTGGA
This sequence comes from Irena cyanogastra, assembly GCA_013397155.1. NCBI lineage: Eukaryota > Metazoa > Chordata > Aves > Passeriformes > Irenidae > Irena > Irena cyanogastra. The sequence continues at coordinate 2,309,842 of VWZV01002419.1, forward strand.
GCAATCCAGATTCGTGTGGGCTACGGTACCTGGCAGAACAGATGTTCAAGTCACCGTCTGGGACATGACTGCTAGAGATTCCCCATCCTTGTACATACTTATTGCACATCACAGCAACCACTACTCAAAGCCCTTCTCCCTTGCTTCTTCAGATGAGGGAATGCTCAAGCTTCCTTTGCAGTGACAGCAGAAATCACCTACGTACATGTACAAACTGGGCTCAGAACTCATATGATCAAGTCTGGTGTCAAATACATTGTGGCACACTCCAAAGCAGGAGCAGAAGTGCAGAACAGTGCCATGCAGCCCTGGGACATGCTCTGCCTGGGTGGGAAGGAATTATGGTCCTGCTGACAGATTTAGGACACTGCCTTAAGTCTTGAGCCTATTCATGATTCAATGCATTAAAATGTCTTTAGGTCTCATCTCAGGAAAGTGATTCCTATGTCACATTTCATTTTCAGCTTTAGTACATCACTCATGAGAAATCCATGAAACAGGTTGCCTAAGTCACTATGAGCAATGTCTAAAACAGAAGGAATTTTTTAGGGTGAAGTCAATAGTCTGCAACTCAGTGCTTCTCCATGTAGCCAAACAAGGCTGTAAAGGAAATTCCACAGGGAGGGACATGTTTGAGCCATAATGGCTTTGTGAATGTGCATTAATTTACAGAAATGTTGTCCCTTTGCCTTCAACAAAGCTCATTTAATTTTAAAACAAGTCTGAAAACAGAAGGAAATAGTATAAGAAATAGCCCAGATGATAATTTTAAATGGTATCACAGCAGTCCTATGTGCAGAAAAATCCCATGTGAGGGAAATGTGTGTCACAGCTACCACAGAGCTGTAAAAAGGCTTGGCCAACAAACATGGTGTCTGGGTAGCCATGCTGCAGACCCACAGCACCCTGCTCACAGCTGAGGAGCTCCCTGACTTGGACCACTGAGCTTTGATGCCAGTACAAAATTCAGTCTTCAGATGTTTGCAGCACTACCACCCTCTCAATCCTGCTCTTGGAGAGCACAGAAGCACCACACAGATGAAGAGCTGTAGGTGCTAAACCAGCCCCCTCTCCCTTCCCTGCCACCCCCCCAACACTCTCCTGCCCCTTTGAGCTCCCCCAGGGTTTCCAGCTACCAGAAACTTTTCAAAAGTCAAGATACCACTGTGATATGTAAGTGACTACAAAAGATAAAATAGAAACCCTGTAAAGCTAAAAATAAACGTAAACTCTTCTGGTATTGGTTGGGTGGGGCAGATGAGGAAGTAAAACACAGCAACAAATCCAGATATTATGCAACTTACTCCATGGAACATCTTTTCTTGATTATGTTTATTAGAGAGCTCCTATCCAAAACCTCAAATTACCCTAATTTGAAACACATTAGACTTTTTAATGTAAAATACTAACCAAAAGAAACTAAATCTCACAAAAGTAAGAAGGAGTCCAATTTTTTGCCTCTAATGATAAACAACTTTTACTGCAGTCAGAAAACAAGAGCAAGTCTTTAGCTCTTTAAAGTGCTGTATATCCTTCAAAACACTCAGGGCCTAGTCTTGCTCCCACTAATTCCATTAGTACTGAATTTCAGGACTGCATCTTTCCATTTTTCCTCCACACACAGTCCTAAAATTTTCCTTTACTCCTCACTCTTCTATAAGTACTGCAGAGACATGCAAAACTTTACTTTCTTTCCAGCCTTTTTTGAATGAAAAATAAGTCCTTCCATAAAACGTAGGATTTCTTTGTATACGGCACCTCAAACGACTATCAGCAAACACAGCACACAGCAGTTACCACGAAGAAAATACTAGAAGATCACTGTGTGCTGAAAATTAACTCCCTTTTCTGCTGTCTCTGAAAAACTGAGAAAATAGTGTTCTCATTTAACATTAGAGAAGCTTAAATACAGAAAAATTTGGTTCTTGGAGGATTTTATTTTCCCCTTTCCAAAGGAACAAACAGAAAAGCAAGTTTCTGGAACCTTGTCTTTGACCACGTTTTCCTTTCATAAGCAACCTTTGACCAAATAGCTGAGCAAATTAATACCATTGAGTTAGTTGGTTTTGTTTCCTCAGCATCCACTTCTTCAAAACAGCTCATGAAGATCAACCTCTCAACTGAGGCATAATTTGAAAAGGTCTAACTTGAAAAGAGTTACTGCTCAAGATTTTAGCTTTTATTAACAGAGCTTCTAACCAATATCCTGCCAGCTTAGCTGTGCACGTAAAGAAGATTTAACAGATAATTTATTTTTTAGGTATGGTGGAGAAACATTAATAGATGGAGGGTGTTGACTGAAGTGAAACACAAACACTAGTGAGCAGACATTATGAAAGTGGATATTTGGACATTTTGCTCTGCCTAAATTCTACTCCACTCACCACTACAGTATGCAATCATCTTTCAGCTCTAAAATTAAACTGTTAGTTTTCATCTTCCCTCCAGATGGAGAAGCAAATAAAATAGAGTATGAACACTTCTTTTGACATACCAGGTGCTTAGACCAACAGATGCTGACCACACAAGTCACAGCTAGAGAAAACCAAATCAAAGAAATTACTTTGTATGTGAAACAGGCTACAGGAAGATTTGCAATGAATTTTACTGAGACTCACCCTCAAGCTAGGTCCACAAGGGCTATATTTCAATCAGAAATATGCACTTTTGTAGTTTCACTCTGACTAGTCTTGGATATTCAATTTCTACTGCAGAATTTTAATTAATAGTTCAGTTATGCTAAGCCCACTCACTGAGCACTCCAAGTTTGGCATTGTTTCACTGGAAGTCATTGCACAGAGGGCAGAGCAGGTTGCATTGCCAAGGAGCTGGGCTTGAGCAGCAACAGAAATGCTTCTACAATAGCAGAAATGCATCAGACTGAAGGCTCTGTGTATTGCACATTTCTTTGTGCAATAGACCTTTTCAGCCTAATTTAAATCTTTAAGGTATACACAAAAGCTCAAGGTACAGATTTATGCCCCCCAAGCTATGTTCCATGCAGTACAGACCAGCTAACAGATAGCATCCAAATTCTGCTCCTTCCTATACTGGATTAGCACTCATAATTAAGAAAAAAAACCCAATTTGTTCTCTGCTTTGACCTCCCTAAAGTTGTCTCACAAACCCACTGACTAGCAAGGGTACACTGCCAGTCCTTCTCCTGACTGCTACCATACAGATTACCACCGTGACCAAAGCCCAGCCATCAGGGAATAGAGGGGGATGATACCAAACAAAACTAGAAGCAGTTACACCCCACCTGAAAGCCAGATCTGCCCAGGTGGCAGAACAACTAGCACTAGTGTGAGTGGAAGGAGTATATTAATTTTTTCCCCCTACCAAGACTCCTTTAGTGAGCTGATATCCACTTTTCTTTATCCAATCTAAGATTTAGCACATCTTATAAAGCAGGCTGTTAGTCCAAGACCAAAAACTCAACATGATGAGAAGGATACAGTAAGCCAGTGCAAATGGAATTCATGCAGGAAGTTGAAACAAATGGAAAAGAAAATCAAAACAGTCAGCAAAGTGAAACTTTTTTGACCAAGGAAAGGCTCATTCATCACATAAAAAGTTCAGCATAGAAAACATTAGCCTTCCTGACCTGGAATCTGTGATAAGGTCAGCATCCTTCATTTAGGGATCTCTCAATGACAAGTCCAGCTACTTCAGAGATACGATTTTATTAGTGCTACTAAAAGACAAATACCTGGAACCAGTTTTTGCTGGTGCAAGTACCCCTTTTGTGTTTGGAATCCATGTGGAATCTGAGAACCAGATCTTAAAATTACAGGAGTCCACACACTTGGAAGACTTTGAGGCACAGTTACAAGTGCAGTTGAATTTTTTGTGACTTTCATAGTTCTATACCACAACTTCAGCCTGTTCTGAAAAGCCGACAATTACCCATACCTCCAAAAGGCAAAACCAAGAGTATTAACAGATCCTCACTGACACAGCAATATATACAAAGGTAACACCAGGCATGAAAAGAGAATATGATGCAAAAGATTTCAATTCAGTTCATATCTGAAAGGCATTTGGACAGCATCATAAAGCCATATACAAGGATGAGATACTCTGACATCACTTGAGCCTAAGTACACACTACAGTTAGAGGAGGAAAATATGTCATCTTTAAGAGTGCCTGAGTTGGTAAAGTCACCTTTTGAGGACTGTGCCTTCCTTCACTGACTACAAAGATACCCTAAATACATCAAATGGTTTGACTAAGCATTATACTGCATGTAGTTTAGCAAGGCTAAAACACTGAAATGCATTCCAAGTTATTTTCTCCACTGAAAAAATAAAATTGTTGCTGGTGATTTATTTACATGGATTCCTAGTACAAACATCCTGAAATTCCATAAACACAAGGTCAAAGACTTTGCTTTGACAAGCTTTACTGACATTCTCCCAGAAGTATGGACACTCCATATGGACACTCCATATGAACACTCCAGACAGTATCTATGCAGAGAAAGGTCACAGATAATGCAAGGAAAAGAAAAGTGCTCAGAAATTGTGCAAAAACATCACAAAATAATACATCATAAAAGAAATACTACACTTCTCTCTTCCACACGCAGCTTGAAAAGGAGCATGGATTAAACTTGATGAATCAGTCTACAACCAAATAAAGTCTACAGACCATGTCACTTTGTTTCAGTGTAGACTCTTACCTTACAATTGTCAGACCATTTCTTCACTTAGAAAAACATCACCAAGACAAAGGGGCTCTTAAGATCACCACAAAAAGCATATGTTTATGTTCTGAAGAGTCATACAGTACTGTCAAATACAAATCACAAACAGGCAATTTACTCTCACCTTAAGTACAAAAGAAATGTGATTTTGGCTAGCTCTCGTCCTTTAAATCATCATAGGCACTAAAGAATAATTCCACCTACTACTCAGAAGAACAAAGGGTAATGGGGTGATTTAGGGCTTGCCTCATGCAGTTCCTGAACAACCAGAAGGCTATTCCAAAAAAATACCCTTTAAAGTGTTTGGAATAACCAACATGAATAACAGACATGTAGTAGCACCCCTGAGATGACAGAAGAACACCACACTTGTAATTTTTTTTCTCCATTAGCCCAGAGATTGAATAGCAACCTTGGGCTCCCCTTTGGTAAAATGTTGGTAAATGAAGCACAGTCAGGCATTGCTGCCCCTCTGGTCGGGTAATGACAGGTACAGGAAAAGAGCACCATCACTCTCATGAGAGGATGAATCTGTCACTGCTGGGGCAGGTGTATTTATACCGAAGAAGTATCCAGAGAACATAACCAGGTTAAACTGAGAGCCTCTGCAGAGTCAGGAACCAAATCCTATATTGCAAATCCTGTAAAAAGGCAGGGTAGTCTTCAGCCAGAGTAGGAGGACGCTTTCAAGATTATTCTGTTAATACTGAACAATCAGGGAATTAAATGTTTCTTCTTTGTCTTTTCTTAATTCACACTAAAGCCATTTAATTTATGAAATAAATACAGCAAGCTGTAAATACGTTAAAATTAGATACAGATTTCTGAATTCTGAAATGAACGAGAGTCTCACACAAATCTGCTTTATGAAATGATGATGGCTCCTTGGGATGTGAAAGCACAATACCAAGCAATATACATATTATGTGAGAGCATAAAAGAAGAAAAAAAATGTAAACAATCCACACACACACCTTCCCATAGAACAAAAACCCTCACGATAATCAAAAAACAGCAAAGCAAACAACACTAGTGTATATGAAAACGAACAAAAAAACTGCTGTAAAATTAAAAATTTACAGCAATTCCCAGACCAGTGTGGCTAAAACTTCTGCAATAAACAGAGTTCTAACCAACACGGAAGTGGCTTTATCTGTTGGCTGTAGATTGATTTTCTTTGGGCTTATCCTTGAAAGCAATATATCTTCCTGAATGGATCTCTTTCACTCCAGTTCTCAGGAGCAGCAGATTAACAATATATCAAGGTTCTCCAGTAAAATGAAACTGCTTCAGCTTTAGCATCATTCATAGGAAGGGCCCTTAGAATTGTTGGGACTTCAGCACCTACCTACAGAAAGAAGACAGACTAGTGAATTTCTGATCTGAAATCCACTAATGACTTGCTTGCCCTCACAAACCTGCTTCTGACAGCTACGCTGCTGATACAGATTAGCAGAGAGTTTAGAACCATAGAATGGTTCAGGTTGGAAGACACCTTTAGGACCATTGGGTCCAATCACTAACCCAGCACTGCCAAGTCCACCACTGAACCACGTCCCTAGGCACCATTTTTGCACATCCTCTACACCTCCAGGCACAGCAGCTCAACTGCTTCCCATACTTGTCAACCATTTCTGTGAATAAGCTTCTCCTAATATCCTGCCTAGACCTCCACTGGCACAGACTGAGGCCATTTCTTCTCATCCTGTCAATTTTTACTAGGAAAGAGAGACCACTGCCACTTCACTACAATCTCCTTTCAAGCAGTTGTAAAGTTTACAAGGTCTCTCATGGAGCGCCTTTTCTCCAGGCTAAGCATCCTCAGTTGTTCTTCACAGGACTTGTGCTCCAGACCCTTCCCCAGCTCCATTGCCCTTCTCTGGACACTCTCCAGCCCTTCAATGTCCTCCTTGCAGTGAGGGGCCCAGAGCTGGACATAGCTCTTGAGGTGAGGCCTCACCAGTGCTGAGTACAGGAGGACAATCCCTGCCTTGGTCCTGCTGGCCACACTATTGCTCATGCAGTCCAGGATGCCATCGGCCTCCTTGGCCAGCTGGGCACAGGCTGTACGACTGAAGCTTGACCTACATCTCTTACACATTTTGTTTCTACAGTTCAGGTGTAATTTCTCAGATTATATGCAGCTCTTCAATAATTCAACTTCACAGTGGAATACATTTAAAAAGAGGGAAAAAACCATTTAATAAGCATCTTTAGACACAGCCTACAACCCAGTGCTGCCTAGATCCTGGACAATGTACAGAAACTAATTTTAGAAACAGCCTGTCTAGGTAACACTCAGATGGGAAAAGACATGGGAATCCTGTGTACTGGGGAGGAAAAAACCCACATATGCTATTGAATATTGGGTCACCACTGAACATCTGATGAAAAAGAATTAAAACAAACTGTCTATATGCAATGATATATTTAGCTACAGGGATATGAGCACCACACGTTTAGACATGTTACAGCCTAAGCCTACCATCCTCACCACACTAGAGCAGGAACTGTTGTATTAAGGAACAGAAGGGTGACCCATAACAACACTAGGAATCAAGATTCCACTCATCTTCAGGTCTTTATGATGAGAGAGCATGACCAGAAAAGTCAGGAAGTTAAAATTGTTATCTCCCCCCATTTCTTTAATTATAGCACCAGGGAAACCTAAATGGTGCTGAGAAGAGTAAAGAAGAGGTACTATAAGTCAGGAATAAGCAACCTGCAACACTTTCCCAAGGGCCAATTTGACAGTCAGCTCAGCACCCAAGGTCCCACAGCCCTCTATTCTTGCTTGCAGAGCTTCTATTACTGAGCACCATGATACCTGCAGCCCTGGGCTCTTCCCCAATAGAGTTCAGCTATCCAACAAAAATAAAAACAAACAAACCAACCAAAAAAAAAAAAAAAACCAAAAAAAAAAAAAAAACCAAAAAAAAAAAACACACCACACACCACAACTTCAGAGGATTATGGACCCTCAATTAAATAATAAAAATATTTTTGACCAGGCACCTTGTCAGAGGACATTGAGCATCATATACCTGGGCAGACTAATACAGAGCTGTAAATCCCACCCAGGTGCATTATTCTAGACAGGTCACGTCTCTGAAGTTGCCCTATCCTACATCCCAGCTGCAAGGCTGCAATGCTCACAAGTCCCCTGCCAGCCCTCAGGTGGGTTTTATCCTCCTCCCTTCTCTCTTCAGCTGCATTTAACCATCTGTGCTAGAGTGAAATGGCTCCCTGCTTCTGATAGATTGCATTTATGGCTGCCCCTGGAATACACTAGTTGTACCAAAGGGATGCTATTTCAGCATCTCCATCCCTTACAATTTTATTAGCATCTGGCAGCTACTGGTTGTCTGTTAAGTGCAAGAAAATAAAGGGGTACAGAAACATGTCTCTGAAACAAAAAGATGAGTTGTAAAGTGGTGTTGTTTTTTTTTTAACTAAAAGACAGTTTCTGAGGTTTCTTCCCATAAACTTAACCAGCAAAAGTCTTTCACTTTTAAAACAGAGGTGAATTACCATCAACTTTGAGGTAAGTAGGTACTTTGCAAGCAGCACTGAGAGAGGATTCATGGCATCTGTTCTCTACCACATGCAGAACACAGCCCAGCCACCTGCAGATACACCTCAGCCTCCTGAGGCAGGGGGCCTTGCCCCAGTTTTCCAGCAACAGGCAGCTGTCAAATCACTGAGGAAAGTCAACAAGACTCCCACAGTTAAACTGCAATTTCAACCCCACCACCACCATTCTGCATATATCTCAGTACTCAGTTCCTTTAAATTTATGCCTACATTTCTGCTTTGTGTGTTCTGTTCCAGCCTTTTGACCTTTCTCAAAACCACAAGAATAGTACAACAGTGACCAGAGCCAGAGGCAAATCTAGGCTGCTGTGCTTCCCAAGAATGAGACTTCCAAGAGGACACAGCAACTCCAAGTCAGTGATAAATTCACATTGCTGCCAATAACCAAAGAGCTCAGTTAATAGCAAAAAAATCACCTTACTTGTCTGCTGATGCAAGACACACTCTTTTTGGAAACCTCTTCTCTCACAACTTCCTACTGAGAGATTCTGCAATCAGCATCTATAAGGCACTCACCAAAAAAGCTTAACCAAAATGCTTGAAGGACAAATGCAGAGGAGCAGAGCTTGCAATCCTGTTTACAGAGCAGCAGGTTCCACAGGGAACTTGCTAAAACTACATTTCAGACACCAAAATCTGGCCTGCTGTTGTAGAGAATATCTTTGTACCACTGCTAATCAGATGGAATGAGACTATCTCTCCAGAGTTTGAAGAGTCAGAATACTTTCATTCTTGTTATAAATGCCTATGAAATACATTATTTTGCTTCTATCTTCTGTGTCCTCACCCCACAAAAGTCAGGATGTTTGTGTAAGGCATAGGCTGTTTCCTACCATCAAACTCTTAGGGAGAATACCACTGTCTCAACCACCAAGCAATATACTCAGTTGCCCAGGGAGAAGTTTAATGTCCTCATACAAAATGAGGAGATTGAATAATAAATTTAAAATGCAAACTTTCTCCTAAGTCCTGTGCTGGCCACTCTGCCTCACTCAGGCAACATGATTTGAACTTATAAGTTACAAATACACTTAACCAAATACTCTGACAACACATTTTGTTCTCAAGAATCTCTTGTTTTCCCAGATGTTGCACCTCAGGCTCCAGGAAAACACTTTCCCAATGGAGGCTGTGCAAGCACTTTCCACATCAAGTTTGCTCTGAGAATGGCATGATCCCACAAAAAGTTTGTTCAAAATAAAAATCACTTAATATTTCTGACTATATAGGAAAGGGGGAAAGGAAACCAGCAGTCCCCAGGTAGTCACAGGTCAGAGGAGTTGTGCATGGCCAGTTTTGCCTCCAATGGCTACAGAAACAAAATTTCTTCTATAATGGACAGCTTGAGGACTAGAGTCAGGACCTACACATTATTGCACAGGCAAGGTTCATCCCACTAATTGCAGCATTCACATGGAGCACATTTACACACACATAATATTTGTGGGATGTCTCTCATATCTCATCTTCTCTAAGGTTTTTCTTATTTTGTCTTTGCAAGATGCAATTTTGAATATGTAAGATCCAAGAAACTGCTGATAGGCTATTACTTTTTTTTTGCCCAGCCCCCCATAAATTCATTTTAAAATGAGAAAACTCAGTTAACCTGATGGAAAAGAACACCATAACAGGATTTGATCTCACTTCCTTTGATATGTGAAACAAATACAGTTACTCCAGGAGACTTTGAGAAACACTTATGGAAAATTACAGGTGATGAATAACCCACAGGAAGACTTATTTTGTTCCCTGAATGCAAAACTGAGAATTAGAATAATAGAAAAGAAAGGCTACTAGATCAAATCACATTTTGGTTTCTACCAAGAGTTATATTTATTCCAGTTCCCACGATATTTTCCATCTGTTTCCCCAAGCTTTGCTTCATCAAGTACAAAAAAAAAAAATCTTGGTGAATCCATAAGCAGGTCAGATGCTGTAACTGGTTTTATTCAATACCTAAGTATTTCTTTCACAAATTCAAAGAACAAATCCAGTTGCCTTGCTCACAAACACTGTCCTGCTGTTTTCCCTTGGACTACCCACACATACAAAGAAAATGAAAGTTTTCAAAGTTTAATATAAAATTAGTATTTTATTCTTGTTTCGTTATATTTTCATAAGCAACTAAGAACCAAAGCAGTGCCCATTCCAAGTCCAATGCAAAACAACCACTACTGAGAAACAGAGCAAAGAGCCCAGGACCAGTCCTTGTCCTGTTTCACAGAAGAAATGGACCCATCAGCCTAAAAGGAACTGTGGGGCTTTACAGAAAACAGAATAAAATACATGGCAAGTATTTTCCTGACAGTTAAGAACTCCTTTGTCAAGAGATTTAAAGGAAAATCTTGATCTTAAATTAGAAAAATTTAGGCCTTTAATGTTTGTTACACACTAGTGCATGTGTTGCACATGCTTCTGGTGTATCTGTCTTTATTAAACAATCACATGAAAGACTGTGCAACAAAATTTCCACTACTAGAACAGAAATCCAAGATAAACATGATCTGACCAAGCCATATATCATTTGCTTGTAACAGATCCAATATACAGCTGTGACAAAGTCATCTGTTACCAAGCTTGTGCTGAAGACTTCAGGGATCACCTTCATCACAGCAGTTAACAGCACAAATAAATCTTGTGATCAAGGCTTTCACAGAAGAGTGCATGGCTAGTGGAAGGAACTTGAAGACACAGTCCCTACCACCTCCCATTGCACAAAGTCTACACCTCTCCAAGCCATTATTTTGTGGTAGTCCAGTGATGACAGGAACCACTGATTTACACCAGGCAAGGGCATCATGTGCGTGGCTTTCTCCTAATATGAGTGGCAGCTGGAGACAATCATTGCCACAGAACTCTACTGCTCCCCTCTAACTACTAACAAGTATGCTGTGAGCAACAGCTCAGAAACCACTGTCAAATTTAAACCTAGCGAAGGCAAGAAAAGAATTTGTTAACACTGTGCTGTCATATTAAGCACGCTCCATACATTTAAGATCTGTGATCTTAAGACAATGAATTAATACATTACATAGACCTGTATAAAAATAATAAACTCAGCTTAGCAGAACCACTTTGTGTGTGTGTGTGTGTATATACATCTGACAGAAGTCTAGTCATAGATACCTATCAACATAAAAATCAGCAACCAGTTCAGTCTAAAGTAGCCAAGGAAATGCTAAGTTACATCTCCTGACACTACTGATGCCTCTATTTCCAGTTCAGATTTTAACTAGCATTGTGCAGAACTATCACAACAAACACCAAAGGTAAAAGAAACCAGAAGGAACAGACACAAGGTTAAATTATGGAAATAAATTAGGTTTGCTCAAGCCATTGCAGTTCCATTATGAGTCCAAAGAAAAGGTATCCTCTTTAAGTAAGTGTATTTTTAGATTTTTTTTTTAATCACAAACCCAAACAAACTGTGTTTTGGAGCACCAGGGCAGATGGTTTTACCATCTCTCCCTGCTTGAGATTCTGGCCACAGTAAACAGACCATAGAATCATTTTCTTATAGCAAAACAAAAGCAGGCTGCTATTAAAAGAACAAAGGAGTAGGAGCCCCAGATCTACTCTCCCTTCAGAGAAAAAATTTATTCCCCAGTTTCACAGGCTCTCCTGCTTGACACCCTTCTCCCAAGTTAGAAAAGTAGAGCACACACTTTAAAGTCATTTCCATTTCAGAGGAAACCACACAACCTCACAGACATGTAGATGGACACAAGGGCTATATAGTTTTACACAAATCTTGGTTTTGTTATGTGGGTTTATACCCAATAAGTAAAATCCAGCAAAAAAACAAAGAAAAGGCACGCTATCCACTGAGATGCAGTCTTATAGTGAAAGGCAGCAGCCTGAAGAAAACAAGACAGCCCTTTAAGCAAAGTTATTTACGAGGTTCACCATAAAAATAATTTTGTTACAAGTCATTTCAATATTAAAAACTGAAAAATACTTCCCACATTAAAGTGGGCAAATTCTCCAACAACACATAAAATGTTAAGTCTCCAGACTGGCATTCTTTAGGAAAGCACATTTCAAATCATTCTTCTTACTAATGATTTAAGATCTATACTAGGAACATCCGTCTTATTTCCTAGCCCTTACCTATAATCAGAGCTAAAATGGGTGTCAATAGAGCAAAGATCACCAGTTGCCACTACACTTCAAGGGTATCCCAGCAGTGTCTCTCACTTTAGAACTTAACACTCTCAAAGTAGTACTGAAGTGAGTGATATTACTCCTAAATTGCAGTGTTAATATAAATTTACTGTCTGTGATTACATTTAGTACTCTTGGAGAACCCACAGCTCACAGAAAACTTCCACAGAAAGATGCTATGAGCCAGAAATCAGGATGCAGAACATTGCATGGTTGGCTTCACGATTTACTTTCAGATTAAACTTTTACACAGCACCTCTAATCAGCTTGAAGCTTCACGGACAGATTTTTTGCTTCCCATTCAAGCAAATGGGAATATTGGGTGCCTGAGTACCAGCCACCCAGACACTGGGATCTCCAACCAGTTCAGCAGAGACTTAATCCAAGGAAGGTTTGCTCCCTCAGATGGTTGACAACTTTTAAGACATTTATCTTTCAAATCAATGCTAGTCCAAACAGCTGCAGGATATGCTGGATGGCATCTTCTCTAACTGCACACCAGCAATGCCCAGAACAAACTGAAGTGATGCGTCACCAAGGCCACAATGGCTTGGTTTTGTGAGAAGTAAGAGCAATGAATACAGCCAAGCATTTAAGAAAAGTTTTGTAAGAACTTTAAAGGAAATGCAGCTTAGTCAAAATCCTGTTTAATTTACTGCAAAATAGTTACCTTGATTTGTCCATACACACACACTCCTCAGTATGGGGCCAGGATTCACAACATGCTGACATCTTTCCAAAGGCCAGTGCTTACTCAGATGTGGTTTCCAGTTAAGCAAAATCTGATAGCCAGCCACAAGCATAAATGCAGGTTTACTCTCTCACTTATGCAGCATTTTATTACAGGGAGAAACAAAGTTTGAGCCTCGGAGTTTCAGAGAAGTTTTTAAGGCTACAAAATTGAGAAAGATCTAACAAGTGCTGACTAGCAATAGGTGCAGTATTAAGAAAAGGATATTTAACAGATTAGATATGACATTGCATCAACATGTTGGATCCAGAAAATAGTCTCTAGATACTTTTCTCATATTAATTAAAGCCAAGACACTAATTCACAACAGATATAATTTGACAAACCTACTTCACATTTTTTTAGTGTATATCAACTATGATTCTTTCAGAATTTATTCCATAGTGCTTTGTCAAGATTCCTGCTCCACAGAATAATTAGTGTGTTGACTATATTTGATGTGCAGAGACTAATTCTAACCCATGCTGTGTAACAAAGATTGGCTAGAAAAGTCACTTGAAATAATTTCTGGTATCTGACTGGACTGAATTTTTAAAGCACTTCCAGCATGAGCAATCATGCTTAGTAATTCCAAATAGGATTTCCGAGAACTGCTATGGATGTGATTTTCAAATTAAAGTTGCACTTAAGCAGAGAGCACATTTACTGGATTATTTCAGTGTCCAGAGACAAAGCATCAATATCATGAGAATTGTTAAAAGCAAGTTCAGTTTGAGTTCTGGTTGCATATGCGGAAAGAAACACAAGGAAAAGAAAAGCTTTCTGTATCTTGAGCTGCCTCTATTTTTAATTGATAGCTATTTTTTTCAGAGCTTTGGTGAAAAGAGCTGTTTCCTATTAAAAAAAAAAAAACTGAAGGAATTTGGATTTTCTCTCAAACTATTTATATATAGAACTATCTAGTGAAACGATAAACTCCTACCCCTGCACTGAAGTTGGACTGTTAAAGAAGCAGAATGGCTAATACTGCCTACTGAAACATCACATTTCAGAGTTGAATACTAAGTGAGCTGAAGTAGCAAAACAGGTAGAAGCTTTGCTAACAGTCCACTCCTGCCCAGTGGGACCTACCTCAGACCTCTTGGTACAACATAACCTGACCAAAGCCTCCATGGAGGAGTGGCTCAGGAGCTTGGAGAGCTGTCCATGCTCTCTGGTGTTCTCCTCTGGGGTAAAATCCTCAATGACATTTTTTCAGCAGTACTCTAGCTCTTGTTTCCATTTCCCTCTCAAACATCGATCACTATCTCTGCTAGTGTTACTGACAACCAGTACTCTAAACTCCACCTGCTCAGCTACAATTGTAGACCTAAAGGGACATGAGTTCAGTTAGCTGATTTTGTTACTTTGCATGGTTGCTTCCTTACTTAGTAGTGTGTACCTAAAAGAAATGAGGAGTAAATCCAAAGGAGGTCATCTTTACCATCAAGGCTGCTTTGCTCTCCAAGATAGGTACAACTGGAGACAACAGCAGGAAGAAGCATATTCCAACAGAAAATAGCAAGAGCCCCATGTAAAGTTTAACAGCAAAATATATCACGGCGAAGACACGCACTGGAGGCTACCATTTTTAATTCTAGAGAGAATAGTTCATGGAAGCCCTCTCCCTGTTGAAAACACCAAAACTGAAACCTGAATTTATCAAACTAGCAGAAACTTAGTTACTGAAATTTGAATTATAGTAAGTAGAACAACATTTAGTCTTGTGGGAAGGTATCCAATAGAGAAAAAATAGTGAAATAAAATTAAAATGAACGGTTCACCAAATATTTTGAAATGGTGAACATCTGCCAGTAAAGTGAATGAAGAGAGAATTCTGGCAACTGAGTCAAAATTTTAATTCAAGGTGCTGAGGACAAAAAAAAAGGAATTATGCCCTCATTCAAGGACATCTACCAGCCACATCTCCAGGAGTGGAGAAACACTGCTCAAGTCTAAAACAGCAGTGCTTGGAGCTGCCACTGCCAGATTTAAAAAATAAATAAATAATTGAACCTCTGCATTAAATGGTTTCTAAGAAATCCAGAGAGAACAGGGAATCTCTCACAAAAGGTCGCTTTAAATAACCAGGTTACACTGCTCTTCCCAAGACAGAAGTCCTTTTTGCTATTTATTTCCTCATTCCTTTTCTACCTTCTAAAGCTGACACTACCTTGTTCCCTTCCAGAGGGACTGCCAGGCACAGTTGTGTGTCAGTGCTGGAGAACAAAGCCAAAAGAAAAGGTACAAAGCAGTAACAGCAGCTCCACACCCTGACCCTCCCTCCCACTCAAGTCACTCCAAAAAACGGCCATTTGCTTCCCTGGGGGCATATTTGACCACAAAAAACTTGCTTATATTTTTCCAAGTTTCCAAAAGCTCCATTTGGGCGCCATCCACACCTATGTCAAGAGTACAGCATAGTCCCACTCCCTGTAATCCATCAAATGGCAGATTTTTCAGCAGGACCACAATCACAATCCAAAGCAATGGTGGGCTGCTCTCTGTGCTGCACAGCAGCTGTGCTACACACTACCAATATTCTTGGGGGTTTCTATAGAAATAGCTGAATGCAGCAGACCCACACCGAGAACCACCCCAGGCAGATGATGCATTACTCAGCAAGAAGCCCCAAAAGACACAAACAAAGTAGAAGGAATAAAATAAACAAGATTTTCTGTGACCCTAAGGATGGGATTATAACATTTTTTTTTTTAAGCTTGAGCAGGAAGCCTTTCTAAATTACATTTCTTGGATTTTATTGTATTATCTTCATGGCACAGTTATTACACATTAAAGGTAATGACTCTCTTCTGCAAGTAACCTAATATTGAACATGATTGATAACCCCTATCTGGGCTTTAGAGAATGCTGAATTTCCTAAATGGAAGGAGGGAACTGAGTTGGATGAAGTGAATAGGGAATAGCTTGAGTGGGTTATGTGCATGCATATGAAAAACCAACTGCTAGGTTTTCATTGGAACACAGTATTTTCTTGAATATAAAGAAAGAAATTTGCAATTGCAAACAAATGGGAAAAAAATCCCCAGAACTTCCATTTGTGAGTAATTCTGTTATGACTCCAAATATATATATATTGTTGTTGTCCTTATCCCTTTGATAATTTTGTAAACACACATGTAACACAGACACACATGGTACATCTATGCTTGCACACCAATGCTCACACTTTGATGCGAAATTCAGGTTCAGAATTTATATTTCAAGGGAAACGTGGCCATTTCTATTTCTCTTCTTCCTTTAAATTATATTTGTGGGCTGGAATCACTGAGCAGACAACTGATGCCTGATTATCTTGAGATGCTCTAAAGCACCAGGTTTGTTCAGGTGCTAAAGAAGACATGGGGCACTATGGGGAGCAGCCCAATAGGGGAGAGCATGCAGAGACTTCCACAGGCAAGAGAGAACAAAGTGTCCCACTCACAAAAACACTATTTCTCTGCTAGATCTGATGACTTCCGTCCTTTTAGGACTGGGTTAATCACCATCTCCCGTGAGTAAAAGTCAAAACCAAACCTAGAGTCTAAGGTGAAACTACTTCTTCAGAAACTGACTTCTTTCTCTCACGTGCCCCATGTCAACAAGCAAAGATTTGCCTTGCTATTCCTCAGGTCCTTGCCCATTCCCATAGTAGTTTTCTGACTCTCTAGCTCACCTATTTATTAATGAATCATCTCACTGCTTCAGCAAACCTGGTCAAACTGTCTTGGATACATTCATTACATTGCTTTTAACTAGGGGAGAGAGGAAAAAAAAAGCTATAAAAAGTATTTTTTAAAGTAGCAGTTAAATTAAAATGGTTTAATTATAGAACAGAATTGTTTCTTTGTGAAACAGGAAAAGTATTACTTGAAGGTAAGGGTTTTTTTGTTTGGGAGTATGTTGTGGTTTGGTTTTTAATGCAAGTTAGACCAAGGTTCTGATAATCCTTAAAAGGCACTATACAATCAGTTAATAGCCTCCTAATCATGAAACCAGAGCAAGCCACTGACAAGGAACAGTCTCTGGTGTAACTGCAAAATACATCAGTGTTTCTACCCGCCGTCACACTTCTTTGGCAAAATTGTCCTATGATTTTGAAAACTATTTTATACATTCAAGCACTCACACTGTTAACTACGCCCCCAAAAAAACACCCCAAAATATATTACATTAAACACAAGTCAGTAGAGAAACTTTGATCTGGTAGAACATGACTGTTTGTCAAGGCTTTGGGAAGTGCATTTTTCCCTTCTTGCAGAACATTCCTCTTTTCTGCCCAGCAGAGAAGGTATGAGGGGAAAGATTACCTGGAAATTATTCCCTTCAGGCCTGTCATTTGCCAGAGAAGGAGCCACCAGCTGAAACTCATCCTTCCTAAGATCTCAGCAAGCTCTGGGAGGGCAGCAGGGCAGCTGCAGGGGAGAACAGCATTTTCTAGAGTTTGTGTGGGGTCAACATAGTAGCACTGCTAGGAGGTGGTAAAGGTTATTTTAGAGACACTGTACCAAACTCCCAGAAATTCTGAACCTATCCCCACTCCTCCTCCTCCTCACACAGACACTGATAAACAGCAACATTTTCAAGGTACATTTTAAAATTAAAGTGTCATATTATGGAAGTTGGTACTCATCATGTCAGTCTTTTGATTTTTGAAGGCTTGGCAACTCTTGTACTTGACATTATAACAATCAGGTTGTGGAAAGACTTTTTTCTACTTTAAAAGTGCTTCCAGTAATGGTTTCCTGGGATAAGTCTCCATCAATAATAGCCCAGAATATTTCCCCTTTCTTAAACTTGTGTCAGGTACAAGTTGGGGCCTCTATGACATAAGATATTTTCCAGATTCAAGAGCTAATAAACAGAACAAGCTCATGTATTCAAATACTAAAGAAGAGTAACAATGAAAAAGAAAAAAAAAACAAAAGCAACTGCTTGGAACCATGGAGAAGGAAATAAGTCATCAGTTCAACAGCTCTTGACATTATTTATTTTCTCATTCATGTTACAAGGGAGGACACTGCACAAAAGTGGTTTAACAACAACCTATGACCTTCAATAACAGAGTTGGGGAAGAAGTTTTGTCCCATGCAAGTTCTGTAGATTGACAGACAAAAATGTCTGTGAAAACAGACAATCTTTCAACATAGTAGTTTTGCATCTTTACTGTGCCAATAGTCTGTTAGAACACATCATGCCCCTTAAAATAGAAAGGTTTGGAGGTTTGTTTTTTTTTAAATATTCTCAAACTTAAGAGCAGGAATTCTCGCTTTTTCTTTTTTAAACAATGTCCAGAATGAATACTGATTTCAAAACTTCACATCCTGATAAGTCCATCAGAGGGTGGCTGAGGTCTGAAGCCCAAAACACCAAACGCTCTGGGTTTACCTACAGCAGCCCCTGAGCAGCCAAGCACTTATTTGTGCAAGCAGATCCAAAGAAATCGGTACAGCGTGAAGCATGCAAGAGGTATCGTGAAACATACAGCTTGCAGTTTACCTGCAAGGCTGAGTGGAACTTAAAATGGAATATTTGGAAGTGAATAGAATGAACAGAGAATGTTATCCCATGATAATGAAATTGACTCGGGTGACTGAAAAGCTGTCTACATAAATGATATGCAGACCGCTAGACTAAAATTTATGCACGATGATTGAAATGCAGTCTGTGGCATAGGTTAAAAATTACAGCATTATAATTCTGCAATATTTCATCCTCCACGTTTTGGTTTTTTCCCTGAACTGCACTCAGAATCATTTTTCTTGACATAACTTTTCCTTTTTAACTTGAATAACCTCACTCATCTTCTAAACTGTCTTTCTGAGCTTCTGCTCCAATGCATCAAAAGAGCAACACAAGTTATTTGCTCAAATCATACTCTCACTACTCAGCTTTGAAACAAATATACTCAGGTATAAGTTTCTGAGAATTTGGGGTTTTTCCTACACTGGTTTAAATGTGGTGAACTCTACACAAACTTTGCTGCTTCCAGCTTGCCTCTCTGTTGGCTCAGAATCAGCCTTACACTACAGTGAAGAACAAAGCAACTCCCAGCTTGCCTCTTTACCAAAGAAGCAAAATGTAAAACTGTACCTTCACACACTTAAAATGTAGAAAGACAAAGAAGCAGTGTATAGAATCAGGGAGATCTAAACTAGCCTCTAATATGCTGCTAGAAATTAATCTGAAAAAGTACATTTTTGCAGTAATAAAAAATGCCAACGTTCAAAAAATACCCCAAAAATATCAAAGCAACAAAACACCCACCTCCATCCACTTCTACTCCTTGAGAAACCTAAGCAGTACTCACACAAAAATAAGAACTATTTTTGAATGCAGGCCTTTCCCAACAGGAGAAACAGAGGAAATAAGAAAAGTTACATACAATAGAATTATTTTTCCCCACTTCAGATACAAATAACTAACCTACAAGAGCCTGTAGTGACCAGTGCAGGACATTCAACTAGCTATTGAACCTTACATGTTATTTCTCTACTACTGGATTTAGTTCCTGAAGGAAAATGTGTTGGGTTTGCAAATATCCAAAGAGTACATTCAATGTAGTTTGACATATATTTCATTCATGCTAAGAACTACTGTAACTTTTGAAGTAAGCCAGCATATTGTAAATGACTTGTAATTTTGGGAATAAGGGAAGAAAACTAACCAAAAAGTTGCCAAAATTAGCTCACCTCTCTAAGCCTTCATTTCCCAAAATGATGTAAAAAATGCCTCCTTATCATACACAAGCAGCGTGTTTGTGGGCAAACAAAAGGAGTAGTTGAGCTCTCAGACCAAAACAAAAGTGATGAATGATAAGAAAGATCTTGGAAAGGGGTTAATCTGTCTTTCTGACAGCTCAGTTAAGATAGGGGTCATTGAAGTCTCTCTCAATCCTACAAATTAGCCTTACATTCTCAGACACAAAACTTCAAGGTTAAATCTACCAAAGCCATTATAAGTAGCAACTCAGTAGAATCCTTTACTGAGGTTTACATACTTTTCCTACCATACATGCAGAGCCCATGCACAGGCCCCTTCTGCTGATAATTATTTTGACTCATGGTACCATCCCCTCTCCCCAGCTTGCTATCCCAGCCAGAGGAGTTCAGACATATCCCAATCAGCTCCAGGTATTTCCACTCCCACAAATCAGTTTTGAGGCCCAGTCAAGCTGCCCACATGAAGATTGAATGAAAGGTGAAGAAAGATTCAAGCAAAAACTCAAACTGGAACTTGTCTGGTACACACAAAAAAGAGGGATTCAGAACTTGGAGGAGTCAAAGCAGCCTGGGGGACCTGCAAGAAACAGTCATTTGTGGAACATCCTGCTTGGACGCAAAAACACGAACAGTAAGTAGGTTCAAAGGCTTTGAGCCACTGAAGCAGGAATGACTGAAATCAAATCCTGATAAACATTTCCAGCTATGATCAGAAGACTGCAAAAGAAACCCTGAAAATACCAGTTAAGCAACTTTTTCAAATTTACTATTTCTTAACGCACTTATGTACACCTCTTACTTGTTACACTTTTCTCAAGAATGTTCTGAACTCTTGAACTTCATAGGAGGAAACAATGTAATTTCAAATAACTGACTTCGAATCAGCTTTTTATTATCCTGTTTCTCACATGCCTGTGGTTTTACTTTAGGAAAAGGGAATAGACACATAACTGTTCCAGAGTGATTTGCTTTTTCAAATGCCAACAGGCATTCTGGGATAATGACTAGTTCCTGATGCTCCCCAGTGCTACATCTAGTAACAGTGGATGACTTAGAAATAAAGATCTGCTTCTTTGCGTGGGGTTTTGTTTTGGAGTTTTTTGTATGGTTTGGGTTTTTGTTTATTTTGTTTTTTGGGATTTTTTCTTAGATAAAATCATCACATCAAAATATTTGTGCTTAGTAGTCAATACCAATGTTCCTAACACAGGAGGAGCTAAATATTTTCCTATATAATCAACAGCCAAGGGATCATTTAGATCTAGATATACTACCAACAGTTCACATTACCACAGCAGATCTTGCTGACAAGAAAATAAATCTATAACCTAGACTTCTCCAGAGTATGCAGGTTTCTCAAAGGCAGAAGGCACGCCAGACCTTCTTCAGAAAAAAGGGGCTAAATCCAGCTGTGGCTTGCTTTAATTTGTTTGGCATTTGGTTTCCCAAAACACAGAAAAGCTGACAAGGGAGGTAGGAGAGAGAAAGAAAAGGAAAAAAAATACCCACCAGATATGTGAATTGGTGCTGTGGAGGTCCTGGGAGAACAATCTCTCAATGAGTTAGGTAATAAAAAGTCCAGATAAATCCAATATTTAAAATGGAATGAACTCTACAATGAGGACACTGTGTGCAGCTTAACCTACCGTACATCCTATTTCCATTCCTTACTAACACAGAAATGGAATATGATGCACAATTTTTTTTTTTAATGTTAGGGGCCACTGCAGTGTCACACATTACACCAGCTGTTAGTCCCAGTTTTGATCCTGGCTCTGCATGGCACTATCCATACCAACTCAGAATAGCCTCTGTGTGAGTGACAGGAGTGCCATAGGCACTATGCGACTTTCACAGCCTCCGTTCTACCAACAGGCTCGTCCTGAGCCTCAGCATCTGGAGGCTGCCCTGCACATCTGCCCTGCAGATACTTGAGAGAAGATAAATGACAAACATTTAGGAGGGAAGACCTCCTGCTGGCAGTGTCAGACATGGGGGTCTCCACTGACATAGGAAAACACTTTGCACTGGTTTCCTGGACCAAGTGTGTGCCATCACCAATTGTTCCGCAGAAGATTATAGGAAAGCCACACATGCTAGTCAGTACAGTCCACACAAGCCCTTTACCATCTAGTCAAGTTCCTCAGCATGTCAATAGTGAAGGAATTGCTAATAATTTCTCATTTATTTCTAGTTCTAAAAAACACTGTCACAGGAAAGCCTTCTAGTAAAGGTTGCTAAAGAAATTAAATCACTAAGTAGTAAAATATCTTGGATCAGCAAAGAACCGACAGAGAAAAAGGAGCCAACTATTCAGTACAGCAAAAGATCAGCTGTAAGGTTTGAGGTCTGATGGCTTATTTTAAAGTATATTTACCTGCAAGTGGATGTCCAGAATCACATTTGCTGAACATCATCTCTTGCCACTTTGAAAGTTCAGTTGCTGAACCTGTACACCCTGAAGTTTGGTAGCCCAGCATGAAAAAAGTGAAGCCTAGAAGGAAGTCTGCTGCTAATCAAGCAGACCTGAAATTACTAAAATGAATGCTAATCCTTATTTATTAACCTGCTTATTCTTTAGCTATTTAAAACAGAAGAAAAGAGAGCTTTGATCCAGCTCCAAGAAAAATATTATTGTTTATATACAGTGTTCAATATGTTCAGCATGATCTGGAATTATTTCAGCAATTGCCTCTATATTTCACAACTCCTCCTATTAACACTCAAGATTCTTCTGGCTCAGAAATGCTGGACTGTCTTGCAGCTAAACATTCACTTACCTGTAAAGAAAAACTTTAACAGCTGCTACCATTTCTACTGAAAATACTTTTAATAATAATCTCTCCAGAGGCTAAACAGTGTCAAGACACAATTGGTACCAATAACTTCTAGAAGGTATTTGACTACCACAGATTAAAAAAGGTGGACTCCCCTTGGTAACTATTGCTTGGAAAGCTGCATTGAGACAGACTTGGATTGGTTTTATTCCTTTTTTTTTTTTAACTCTATAGAGCATTCAGTTCAGTACAAAGGAAACTGCCACAGCATAGGTCACAGTTGAGACAGCCACGACACACAGAATATCATCATACAATTTCAGAAGGCTTTAAGCATTCACACAAACAGAGCAACACCATACCACATCAGAAGGCTTCAGACATTTGCCCATACAGAGTAACACCATTCCACTTCAGAAGGCTTCGGGTGTCTGCCCATAGAGAGTAACACCATGTCACTTCAGAAGGCTGCAAGCATCTGACCTTCTTTAGCCCAACCTTTTATACCCCTCATGGTTCATGCATTGCACCTGTGTGCCCTCTGTTCCCTTTGGTGATTGGTCAGTACACACCTCAGCACTCCAGGTCTCACTGATTTCAATGCTGCTTACCTGCTTCTCACAGCTGTAGCCCATTGGGAATGAGGCTCAGCCACAGCCCCACTCCCAATCACCACAAACTGTATCTACAGGGAACAGATACTTCTTTTAAAGACACTGGAAGTTTATTAAGTATTTTACTGTATGGTTGGTACCTTGCTGTGATAGCCTTGAACACACCTTCACACTGTACAGGAACTGGTGGAAGGCTTGAGACCCATTTGTTATCTGTTGGCATCTAGTAGAAGCACAAAACATTTGTTGTATTGGGAATAAAATGAAGGACTGCAAAAGAAAGCTATTCCCTTACATATCTGATCTAAACGAAAGCAGATTTCACACAGTATTCACTGAAGCAGAATAGTGCATTCCAAAGACTTGGAGAAAGTGCAGTTCTTACCTGTGTCAGATGACAGATTCTGGTGCAACTATGGTCTCAGAAATGAGGGCGCCCCCTTGGGCAGGGACTTGCACATTTTCAGGACTTGCCATCCAGTTCCCACAGCAAAACTGAAATTTGCCATCTTGAATCAGGAGACATCAGGCTCTAATTCCTCCCTCACCACGCACACAAGTCTGGCAACAGTACAGCTGTAAGACCAGCTTGCACTGAGGCCACTCCTCTGCAGAAACAGATCTTCCCTTTTCCCCAGGAATGCTGCGCCTTTCCTCTCCACAGTCCTTAAACACCAATCTTTATGCTAAAGAATTGCTTTGTGCCTACAGCCAACTGATGGAAAGCCTAGAAAAATATTTTTAAACTCCCCATCTGAGCACAGGAGATGCATGACGGGTTGACCACTATTCTTTGCTTTTTACAGTTTGCTTATAGTAGGAAGGAGTTCACAAGATTTAGCCAGACAAAACAAACAAACCAGAAAAAATACATTTTCCACCTCTTTAATCACATCTAAGAGCCTTTTAAGTTCTTAGGTGGAGAACTCTTCCTGTTACTCTGTCTTTCTAAACTTACATAGCAACCATCTTTGGGGACATACAATTACACAGCACTTCATGTACTCACTTTGACACTAAAATGCATCATAAAGCACATTACAACTCTCCGGCATCCCAAACAGATCTTGTCACCACCTATCCTGACAGCCACAGGCAACAGCCAAGAAGAGATTAAAGTTCAGGTCAGACTACCTTAGAAGCATTTTATTTACATTCAGTTAACACAGCCATACAATTAAAATTGTAGATAAAACACCTTTGGCTAAGATTTAATACCTTCTGTTAATGAGTGCTCTTGCCGCCCTAGATGATACATTTCAAGCTTGGCTTGGATAAGATAATCATAAACTCAATAATCCCAACACAAACGAAGAGTACAGACACACAAGAGAGTAAGGCAAACTTTAAAGTTTTTACTTGAAAACAGAAATAAACAAATCAAAGGCACAAATCCCAATTGCTTAAAAGTCACTTTAAAAAAATCACAGAACCATAGAAAGGCTGGGTTGTAAGGGACCTTAAAGATCATCCTGTTCCAACCCTCCTGCCATGGACAGGAACACCTTCTACTATACTGGCTTGCTCAGAGCCCCATCCAGCCTGGCTTTGAACAGCTCCAAGGATGGGACATCCACAACTTCCCTGGGCAACCTCCAGTGTCTTACTACCCCCACAATAAAGATTTTCTTTCCCAATATCTAATTTAACCCACTCTCAGTTGAAAGCCATACCCCTTGTCCTGTCACTATATGCCCTTGTAAATAAGACTGTCTCCCCATCTTTCTTGTAGATGCCCTTCAGTTACTTGAAGCCTATAACTGGGTCGCCCCTAAGCCTTCCCTTTTCTAGACTGATCAATCCCAATGCTCTCAGCTGAAGACCCCAAATCTGGATGCAGGGCTCCAGGTGGGGTCTCACCAAAGCAGAGCAGAGGGGCAGAATCCCCTCCCTCACCCTGCTGGCCACTCTGTTTGATGTAGCCCAGGACATGTTTGGCTTTTTGGGCTATGAGTCATGTCCAGCCTCACCCACCAGCACCCCCAACCCCTTTTCTCCCAGGTCTGCTCTCCATCTGTTCACCCTCAGCCTGTGTTGGCACCAGGAGTTTCCTTAACCCGGGTGCAGCACCTTGCACTTGGTCTTGTTAAACTACATGAAATTCCCATGGGCCCACTTGTTAAGCTCATCCAGGACCCTGTGGATGGCATTCCATCCTTCAGGTGCGTCAGCCACATCACTCAGCTGCGTATCAGCTGCAAACTTGCTGGGGGTGCACTTGATCTCTTTGTGTATGTCATCTATTCCTTCTAAACACTTGCTCAGTCAAGAACCTGTGCACACTGCCTTGGCAAGGAGACACTGATGCCCTCTCCTTCAATGTCTGTGCCAGCAAACAACTTAAGGTTTTAAGAAAAGCTGCTGAATTTGTGAGTTTGACTTTTCAGTTATTTCATAAGAAGATGGAGGTCAACGAGAATTTAAACAACATAATTTAAAAAAGAGAAAGGCCATACTGGCCTTTTCTACTTCTTCAGCCAAACACAGGATGTCTGTTAGATTGGCCAAGGGGCATGATGCTTGTTAAGTACCCAGTGTTTTAACACAACATGCTTTCATTCTGTTATAAACACTTAATAGCAAGCACACATCACAAGACACAGTGGAAGAGCTCCCCTACTGGGCTGATTGCTCACCATTAAAAAGCTTACAATCCACTTGAATTAACTGCTAAATAAATCTCTACACCTACCCCTTTTCCCCTCCCACAGCACTGTAACCCCCAGTGGCTGGCAGCAGTCCAAGCCAGAGCTTGTATTACTGCAGAGCCCAAGAACCTCTTCAGTTCATACCCATTCCCTCTCTCCCCTCATGCCAGTTTACAGCTGGCCTTTTTGGCTGAGAATATGAAATGTTGTTAATAAATTGATAACTTCCTGCTTCCCCAGGCAAGAAAGGGAAACAGGGAGTATCTAGAACTGGAAGGCAGTAAGCACCGAGCATATTTGGAAAACCACAGTTGGTGGAAAACACTCGCCTTCTTTGTACTTCAACTACCATGTATTCTCTGAATTTCAGTTAGAAACTGTAGTGATGCAAGAAGATGGAGAGCCAGTTTGCAAAGAAAATGCCATTTAACAGATCAAAATAACACTGTAGATTGAAGTTATGTAACATTCCTCTTCTGCACTGTATCAGGGTCTTTGGAGTCTCACTGCTTTTTGTACAGTAAGTCATGGTGCAGAAAACAAAGCAGGAACGTAAGTATGTCCAGATTTGAAAGCTAAAATGTCAAAATTATTTTTTCATTATCTGAGGCCTACTCAGATCTTTCTATAGCCTTCTTTCTGCTTTTACACTGACCTTTGATACCTCTACCTAAAGCATGCCTAGTAGAAATGGAGGCCAAGCCACAGTACAACTTGTAGAGGAATCCAGAGTTAAGAAAATCTTCTAGGTGTGTCACTGAGTTCCCAGATGCTCTGCTGGGAAACTGCAGTGTGTAAAAAAAGAAAGGAAAAGCATCAAGGAATATCTCTGGTTTTAGCTTCAACTGTTCCAAAACAGGTGTTATCAGCAACACTTTAAAAAATAACATGGCAGCCAGACAGACAAAACATGGGAATTCAAGACTAAAAGGCATCACTTTCTCAGCAGCTCTCATGGATGGATTCCTCAACAAGCATGTTTTTTGGGTACAGTTTGTTATTAAAATATCACATACTCCACATTTATTTGAAATCCTTCTCACACTCTACTTGCCCAGTGTGCATAAGATTTAAAAATGTCAGTGATCATTTCTTTGTTAGCTGTTTCATATTCAGCCACTAAAAAGGAGTTAAAACATAGCATTAGAGGTTCAACGTAAAAAATATTACATCAGAAACACAGCCCAGCTAGAACTTCTGCTCTAATCAACTAACTGTATCATGTTGAGGAAGATACAAAACACTTCAAATCCAGTCTGATATGCAATATACCAGAAGTCACTTTCCCCTTCCTCCAGTGACCAGCCTGTCCTAAAAAAACAAGGACCAAGCTAGCTGATTTGAGAGCATCTGCGTCCTGCCTACTGCAGCCACAGTAACATTTTCTTTTACGGGAAAAATTAATATAAAAATAAATAAAGGAGGAATATCTCCAGAGATTGTTTCAGTATTGTATCTTTGTATGCTTTATAAGTTATCTGTTACAAGATCATAGTAAGCTTGCTCTCATTTTTGTTGCCTTTGTGTTTCAATGGCTAGGAAGAGATTGACCCAAGAGGGAGCCTTCAGTGCTGGGATACATTCAAAAAGCATTGGAGACCCAGGGCACGGCAAGTACTAGGAATGCAAACACGAATCAACAGCTGGATACAGTTCCACTCTGTTCTTTCAGTTTTTCCCACAAAACCAGGAACACTGTGAGATACCCTGTTTCTGGAAGCCCCCTCACCAAATCATCTGCAGACAATTAATACAGCACTGCAATTTTATCTGTTTCCAAATTACAGTAGAAGCAAGCTCGGTATGTCCCAATACAAACACAGGCGAGGTTTAGCTCCCCGACAACATGTGAAATCCCCTCTCACTGCCTATATTCCCAGGAACTGACAACGTCAAGACACTGGTTAGCTACCACTTTTTGCAATCAGCAGTAATTAAGAGATTAATATGACATAGTTAATGAAGCTGTAAACAGAAACTCAGGTCTTGCCTGTGAATGCTGATTTAGAACCTGAAGAATAATTCTAGTCGTGCAAAACCAATTGTTTTATCAAAAGCCAGGCCACATTTTGCCTCTCTTTACCTATAGCATGGGCCAAATCCTACTAATGTCCTCAGCTAATTTGGATTTAGCTACATATTACAAGCATACTGGCAAGCAGCCAGAAGAGATCATCAGCAGATGGCAGAATTGACTACAATCTATTTTGTAGTTAGACCACACGGCTGTGTCTGCATTGAGTGGGGAAATAAGACTTTCAAAAGGGGAAGAGAAAAAATAAATTAGATTCAGGAGGCTCTGTAGGTTACTGTGCTCCCCCTCTCCCTCCCTCCCAAAAGGAACAAATGAGAAAGATAAAACACACATGTGCTACAGAGAAAGATCTTGAATGGAAAGCTAAGCTGTAGCCTACTAGTATTCTCTAATGAGTGTGTTCCTGATTTCCACACAATTTCTGTAGACATATTCCTGGTCAGTCAGATGGTTCAGGTGTCATGGGGGATTACACAGCAAGATACTCACCCAGCAGATACACCTCAGCATTAACAGAGTCCAACACACAGCACAGCTACAGTGTCAACTTTGGTTCAAGTTTCAGAAACATCCTACAACAACCTTTGAGGTGGCTGTCCTACCTGTCAGAAAACAGGGACTTCTAAATATCATCTCCCCATAGAAAATCCTTGTTGCAATTCTAGAACCAAGAGATACAAACCATCATCATCAGTTGTACCATGGTTTAGAGAAATTGGTTAAAGCCAGAGGCAGGTGTGCTACATACTTACTCAAGTGCTCATCTAAAGATCACACCTTCCTTGGGCTGTTTGCAATTCCTGTGAAACAAGACAGGTAATATTTCATTCCACCATTTTTTTCAGTTTTTCACAGATGGAGGAAATGAGGCTCAGCATCACTACAGCTTTCTCAGCTTAACAGCCTGTCACAGAAGGTTTTACTACTAAATCTCAGTGGCATATCTCATCACAAAGCCATGCCCAAAACAAATTCAAAGAATCTAGAGGACAGAGACCAAGTCCACAGATGGAATGAAAACCCACAAGTAGTTCCAGCATGCCAAGAGCTACAGCATATGTAACAGTAAGTAATTCTGCTCTCTCAAGTAAAAGAGAATGGGAAGATTGGAGGCATCTGGGAGTGGGGAAGAGATGTTGTTAGCAATGTTACCACTGGCTTTCCTTAAAATCTTTCCCAAAAACCTTAGACATGATTGTCTGAGTTGATGTATTTTGGATGAGGTAACAAAATCTTGCTAAGCTAGGGATCATAAACAGCCTACAACCAGCCAGTCAATTTATACCATTATTTGCAGTTTTAAGCTTAATCAGCACCATGTGTCTCCACAAGATGACTGAGTAGCACTGCACAAGGTTAGACCATCTGGAGCTGGGATTTTACTTTCTTTTGATTCTTAACTGTTACCACTAATTCTGGTGTGCCCGCTGTCTCCCTGAGCTTTAGCCCCTCCTGCCAGATCAAGATTCTATGTGTAGCTATAAATGCTGACATGGAGAACATTTTTGCCTCCCACCTCCACAGTAACTCACAAGCAAATAATTTCTCAAACACTTCCATGCCTTACAGAATTCCTTTCTTTATCTTCTCCAATTTACTCCTTCCTCCCCTCCTCTCAACTCTGAGAATTGAGGGAAACAAATGTCAGACCAAGAAACCCCATGTCATGTCTTCCAATGACAGTCCATGTTGACCAGATGACCCCCACTGAGATAAGATAAGCAGAATTCAGCATGACCACAGCTATTTTCATTCCCCAAAAGAAGATCCAGGGTCTAAGAACCCCAAGTTTTTTCCCTACTCAGTGTAAGAGCTCCAGTAAAGACAAGTGTTCACATGCTGCTTAATGCATCTTGCTCACTCCTGCAAGCATGCTCTGTCAATCACCACCACAGCTTCTAGAGTGAGCGAGTTTAAAAACAACAAATTGCATATTCTGGACTTGATTCTTCAAAATATCCTCCTTAGTCTAAAACTAAAGGCAATCACACTAAATATAAAGCTCCTAATAACAAAGAGCTGTGATAAATCAATTTTTCTTGCCTGCAGTACAATCTGGATTTAGCTACTTAGTACATCTTAATAAACAAGATACTCATTCAAAGCATAATAAATGAAATGTTTTGCCTTGAGGGACAGTTTTACTTAATAGTTTGGTGTTACAATGACAGAACATGTGATTTGTCAGTATGAATATCTTTTGTTCTGTGGAACGTTTTGAAAATGGGTGGTCTGTCTGCTTCACACTAGATCATGCTTACAACACATAGCACCCTTCACACTCACAGCAATATGCTTAACATAGGAAAAGCATTTTGCTTTGATAAGGAAATCAAACAGAAATCCCAAAACAAAGCAAACAATGCTTCTTTGGAACGTGATTCCCTACTTTCCAAAGTCTGTGATGTACTTTATACCAAGTCACAGAAAACTCACACACAGAAAAAGCTATTTGGGAGCATGATTTAAACAGTCAAAAAAAAACCCCAAAGAAACCAACACAGAAACAAACCAACAAGCAGCTGAAAGACAGTTGCTACTTTTTCTCAGCATTAGAAAGTTTGATACAATAATGAACTTCAGAGCAATCTTATGGCTGAAGCTTCCATCCCTACTTGCCATAGGCTTAAACATAGACATGGGAACAACTGAGTAATCTCAGTTTCTCTGTGCTCAAGTAGTCATGTGTCTACAGGTATCTACAACACAAATATCATAGAATGGACAAAAAGCATGAGGCCAATCCTGCTGGCACAGGCAGAACTAGAAAATGAAAATTACTGCAGCTTCAGTTATTTGTCCCCACACATATGTATTTGCTGTGGATGTATTACATTTATAAGCAATATGAAATGTTACAAGGGTGGATCTAAAATAATTCCCCAAACCTTGAATAAATTCCTTTCCATGGACCCCATCATTAGAGATATTGGCATCTGATCCCACACACAGCTCACATACATAAATAATTCCCTATCAAGGCTGGTTGCAAGACTGATGTTTGCTACAATTATTTAATCCTTATCCCCAAAATACACACATGTTGACAGACAGTGGAAGAAATAATTTTCTTCCCTCTTTCTGACAGACTGCACACCAATCTGCCACCTCTCAGGTTATCAGCCAAACACAGAAATAGCTGTATCTGATCACAGTAATAGTCCATCCATCTCTTCTATACCAATTCATTTAGGGGTTCATTTGTCACTGATGCATGAGAGTTTCTCTCCTAGATATTTAACCTGATTTTGAGTAACATAAACCCTTCTGGTCTCAAGTTTCCTTCAGACTTTAGTCACACTAGTTTGTCAATTATATCAAAATTAGTGATCACATTTGCAACCCCCTTTGTAACAAATGCCCCTAGTTGTCAGACTAAGCATAAAAGGCATTTTAGATTGAAGTGATTCTGCAACAATGAGTGTGAATAGGGAGGGGAGGAAATGGTGAGGGAGTTTGTGATCCCATAGGAAGCAACTCAGAAGGGAAAAGTGAAAAGCTGCTCTTTTCTATAGGAGAGTAACATTAAAAGATCCAACAGCAAAATGTTCTTCTGGGGATGAAAGTCAAGATATGTAACAGCAGCTAAGTAAGGCTTCATCAAGAGCTCTTCCAGGATCATAAAAGTCAAAAAAGGAGAGGTACAAAGATACATTGATACAAGTGAGTATAAAGAGACACATACAAGCAGGAGAGATGCAAAAGTCAGAAAGGCTAAGGCACGGGCACACTATGAGCCACAAATACCAAGGGGAATAAGAAGTTACCATAAGGAAATTAGATTAATAGCTAGAAGTAGAAAGGATGCAGAATAGACAAATCCATTACTGTAGGAAAGTCTTCTATTAATCAACAGAGAATGTGAAGAAATGCCTGATGGCACAGCTCAGACAATTACATTTACCTTGGGCTTTGCATTATTTTTAATAAGAATTAAGAACTAGGATTTTCAGATAGGAAAAAAGAGAAAAAAGAGCAATTAATTTAAGTAGGTACAGACTATATATTTTGGCTGGCATGGTTTAATGAGATGTACCAAAAATACTTAAAGAATAAAGTAGTTTATAAGAATTCATACAAAATAAATAGAATCCCAAAAGTGTAAACTGAATTACTAGTAGTAGAAAAGGAGAGATTAAAAGGGATGGCCAGTATAGGTTTGATACCCATAGCGATGCTGAAGTGAAAGAAAACTCAACTTTGAATCATGTAGGGAATAACAACAGTCAAC
Source organism: Irena cyanogastra (assembly GCA_013397155.1). Classification (NCBI taxonomy): domain Eukaryota; kingdom Metazoa; phylum Chordata; class Aves; order Passeriformes; family Irenidae; genus Irena; species Irena cyanogastra. Next base: position 2,342,066 of record VWZV01002419.1, read on the forward strand.
AGAAAGCAAATACTGTTAAACCAATATATGACTTAAATTATGGCAGAAAAGGATTAGATGTAAAACTTAACTGCCTGAATATAATTGAGTTATACCACATATTTCATTCATGGACTATGGAAGTATGGTTTATATCAAATTACAGCTAAAGAAGCACACAGCTGGATAAAAAAAATCCAAAACATGTTTTTGATCAATAGTTCTTGGTAATTCATTATCAAGCTAGGAAAGCATGAAGCACAGCACAATAAGGTTTTCCTCACAGTCCAGTACTACATGATAGTATGAAAGAAAGACTGTACTCACTTGCAGGTTTAGTGGAACTTATCAGTCCAGGAAAGGAATTACAAGCACCTTAAAGGCCACGGCTAACATGCAACACCACTTCTCTGTTTCCAAATAAAGACATTTCATTATTTCACCAACTAAAAGTGATTGATACAGTAAATGGAAAAAGAAAGCCCTCAAATTCAAGAAGAGTTACAAGTGTTTGAGCAGTAGTCTTGCAGCACTTCGATAAGAAGGAGTCCAACACTTTCTAACACACTCATCCTGCTGTTTTGATGTTGTTCTTCAAGCTGCTGTCTGAGAAGCACAATGGTTGATAGGCTCAGGCTGGGAAATCATTCTGCCAGGCAACAGCAACAATAACCTGATTTAAGTTCTGAGTCACAGTTTATCATAAAAGCTTGACTATATAGTTTCAGGAAGTTAATAATAGCTGATCCTTGTATTGACAACTAGACTGACAGCCTAGGCCCAAACACATGTTGAGAGAGCTGCTATCAGGCAGAACAGAAATACTCAGACATAAATAGTTCCATCACATTTTTGAAACCATGAGGGTTTCAAGTCTCCAGAAACACCTAGATATTAAGTGTCATGATGTGGTTTAAATTGACATCCAAACACCTCTGAAGGGCACATAAAAGCATGCCTGGAAAACCATGTTTCATGTGCTTATTTTCACATGAGCAATAGTGACCTGAGGCAAAGAGGATTACTGCCCAGAGATTAATGACCACTTGGATTTAACATCACAAAGTTTCATTTCAAGCATCATCTATGTCTAGCACCCCAGAAATGTCTCACTTCTCAGCCATTAGCAGCAACTGTGAGCACCCCTGTACCTCACAAAACACATCACCGGCTAGAGGAGATGAGGTAGAATAAAAGGATGGGGTTTGGAAAGAAGGTGATTGCTGTAACACCCAGAGCTCAGGACTGCAAGCTGGCAAGCCAGCTGCTACCAGACAAAAAATCCCAGAATGAAACATCAGCTTCTAGAAAGCTTTTGTAAGGATTTCTTTCCTATTACTCTGTCCACCACATCAGTTACTGCTCCTGAACGAAACAGCAGGGACAAAACCATCAAGCTGTTTTCAGATAAAACAGTAATTAAGCATAAGAGTTTTGCCTCCCTAAGCAAGATTTGCACATCTCTCTTCCCTCAAGTATATGCTTAAATTCTTATCTCTCTGCCCTCAGTTGTGGAGGGTGAACCATCTGAAGGTCAGGTTCTCCTCCACTCATGTAATCAAATCCCTTTTTCAAGGTCCCATGCCTCCCTTGGGGCAGCAAATCAGAGGAACAGGCAGGAAAATGTACTCTGCATATAACCTCATAAGAAAAACAGTTAACACTGCTTCAATAAGTAAAGGGAGAATAAATTTACAATCAATTCCACTCCACAGATTTAGACTCTTGAAAGACATGTGATTCAAAATTTTAGAAAAGGGACACATTACCTTGTGATAGTAATCCCAAGCCTTCACAGAACCTCCAGACTGAGAAAAACCACATACAAAACCTCAAAAGTCAATGAAATAATGAAGAAATATTTACTATAAAGTGTGACGCAAGCTTTTGGAAGTTTAACTCTTTTCTATTGTTCAGATAGAGCATCTGCAGGCCATGGATGACATAGTTTATGTTTTGCCACTCATCCTGCAACTCCCTCATTTCTTGGGACCAGTCTGCTTTCAGAATGGCACATGTTGTTGGGACCTCTTTCCAGGGCTGGTTTTTTGTTTTTAGATGCTGCATCTCCTACTCAGGAGGAGGTTGGCATTCCTGACAACCTTTTTAAACTTCTTTTTTTTTAACATTGCAACAGTTACAAGATGTATAATCAGCATACTAATACCAGTACACAAGCTGTCAATTTTTCTCCCAAACAAAATTGTACACCAGGATTATCTAGCAGAAAATCTTTTTTGTCAGAAGTGTATGTGTGAGACAGTACAGAGACTAAGGAGAATATATTCCCCTGAACCCCAGTGCCCTTATTCACCTTCCTACTTCACTACAAATTCATACCATCATTGAGACTGGTTTAATTTACAAATCTGAGCCCCTGAGGAACTGTTTTAAATGCTACCCACAGAGACACAAAAAAAAAGTAACCCATGTACCACAGAACAAGTAGCACACACCTGCCCAAATGGAGCTTAATTCTCCCTTATTTATGATTCATCTCACATTCACATCCAACCACAAGCACAGCTGAAATTATCTTACAAATAAGATGTTTCTACCTTTAATAGTGAAATACTTTTCAAGTTTGGCAAGAAGTTGTTACATACTATGACTAAATGTTATTCTTGGAAAAATTAACTTTTCTGTAAGAAGGCATAGACTCATGTTTTACACATCAGTTATGTGTAAAAACAGTTAACTTCCATGTGACGAGCAATTCTGGCCCACAGACCTCCCAAAGATACTCATAATTAAGATTTTTGGGGGGAAAAAGTGAGAAGAGGGGAGGGGGGTGAGAGTAGGGCATTTAAGGCAAGCATACATATCTCTGTTTAGGAGTCAGAAAGGAATTGAAAGGCTTCAACACACTCCACACTAAGCTAAGTGCATCACAGAGGTGCCTTGTACACAAGACCATTCCCCTGCAACTACAACTGCATGCTTCCTATGCATAGCCTTTAATGGCTCGTGATAAAAACAATTCAAGGCTTGCCTGATGGACAGATATTTGATGCTGTCAATGCTAGCATCTGGCTCTCATTCTCTTCTCAAAAATTGATCAAGACAGACCTCTACTAAAGGAAACCGAATACGAATAATACAGCTAACTTGGGGGGGTGGGGGAAAGTACTGTGGTTTGTGTTTTGGTTGGGGAGGGAGGAGATCCTCTGAATTTTCTGGGGTTTGCTTTGTTTTTTTAATAAAGGATTAATCTCCCTGCTCTCTTGCTCATGTACACCTAAGGTGCCATTTTGCAGACATCACAGCAGGTTCTAGCCCACCCATAGCTTCAGGGATTAATTAGATATTCCCTGTGTCTGAAAGAGACCATAATTTCTTACCCAGTGATTAGTATTTACAGGCCTGTTTGATTACAGGTCTCTTTAATAGCATTGTTTCTTCAAAACTGACTGGACCAGCAGAAGTATTCCCAGCGTTGCTACCTGCAAAGTTGAAAGAAATCCTTCATTTTTATGGTTACTGCAGCCTCCTGAAAAAGATGAAGGAAACCATGATTAAATGAATAAGTTCAGTGTTTGATTAATTAATCCCTGTAATCAGACTTGCAAGCTTTTTGTGCTTCACTCCATTCTTTCCACCAGTTCAGAGCGACATTTTTTCTCATTTAAGACCTACTTGCTCTTGAAATCCTGTTTAAAGAGAAGGTAAGGGACAAGAGCTGATAAACTCATCATTGGGAGACCTCCCTAATGAAAAAATCGTCAACAAATTTATTCATACATTCACAAGCAAAAAAAAGTCACAACTAATCTTCTATCATCAGCTTCAGAGATGCAATGACTACCTTGAACACTTTTATTCTGAGCAGTGCATTTCTGAATCCCATATTTCTGCTCCTCCTGAGCAAGTCAGCACAAAGGCAAAGCTAGCATCAGCAAATAAAGAGTGAAAAGAAAGGGAGGGAGAGAGGCACCTTCCCTTCTTAATTGCACAAGGTAGCATCTGTGGAAACATTCCTGTAATTCATCAGATAAGCAAGAAATTCAGCTGTCTACTAGACTGTGCTGTTCACAAGATCTGCACAGTGACATATTTGTGTATCATTGAAGGAAGTGAGAAAAACTGTCTTCAGTTCTTTTTCCTCAGCCTATACTACCCTTCATGTGAATTCCACAGCAACTAAGGTCTCAGTTCCTGCAGAGGACAGGGAATAAGAAAATAAATTTCAGAGCATTTCCTCTGAAAAAGTATCTTTTAATATAATCATTTATTTGATTAAGCAAAGAGCTGAATTATTTCACATACTATTCCTTATGGTAATATTTAGACATGTATGTTTTGTACAAATACACACAATTCTAGTTACCAAGAGACAAAAATCTGAAGAAGACTCAGCAATCAAGACAGATCCTTGTCAGAAGTTTCATGCATGCTCTTTCACCATCGAGGGTAACGTCAAGTCTGTGGATGGAGTTCCACTAGCCCTAGGTAGGTATTTGCTAGCATTAGAATTCACACTAGAAAAATTAATGGTTGAATTGAAACATCTCTTCCTCCTCTCCTGCAGTGAGGCAAAACATTCTACAACACTTAACACCACCTGCAGGAAACTGGCAGTAATACCTCCCCAGGTATGGCAGCAATTGATGGAAGGGAGACCAAACCAAACTAAAAATCACCAGTCATATGCATTTCTATTAAACCTGTCACAGCTGGGGAGAAAGTCAACCCAAAACCTTATGTTTACCTCAGCATTTCCTCTATTCCAAAACACAGAGTGTCAATGAACAAAGCAAGAAAGAGTGGAATTGTTCATTTTCCTGCAATAGACTTTATTTCCTCAAACATATAATATTTGAAAATATTTATGGGAAGAAATGATGCACATAAAAGCCTCCTCTATTGCTCTGTTGGAGAACTGCTTTTCCTAATGTTGTGATCCCAGATGACTACACTAGAGCTTCAACCCAAAATAAACCCACTAAAGCAATGCTACAAAAGAAGGGAAGCATTACATAAAAGCTAGCACAATAATTCCTGTTCCTTAGATTGGACTCAGCATCACTGGAACATGGGGGTAAAGTGTGCATTAATCACAGAACAGGATCACAGCAGCCCTCAGACTGAAAGGGACCTCAAGAAGCCTCAGATCCCCTTTCCTTCCCAGAACAGGGCCAGCTGGTAGGAATACACTCAGTACCAGCGAGGAACTCACACAAACTTGGACCAAGCTCACTAGGGATAGTACATCCATAACTTCACTGCAAGGAAGACAGAAGGGAACAAAGAGTGGGGGGAGTGCTGATGAGCCCTACTATCCAAAATCGGGACACATGAAGAACCAACAGCACTTATCCCTCCACCTGACTCTGAAAGTAAAGAGTAACATCAAAGTCTGGGGAGAAGTTGTTCATTATATGCAGGACACACAAGGAAATCTTTTATTCCTCAACAGACAGGTGGAATTTACATGCCTTTGGCGTTGCTTGATATGTAAGTAACAAGATCAAGAATTCCCACAATCACCTCATTGTACCTGTCACTCCTACTCACTCATTCCTCCCAGGAATAGAGCCAAACCACACCAAAAATTGACATGACAATCTAGAATTTTTCTCTCTGCTAAGATTCTTTTCCTCCATTTTTTTTTTACTGCCCATCCATTATTCATTTTTCTTTATATAGTCCTAATGAAAGCAGGCTATAGAAAGTTACATATGTAAATCTTTGCTGAATCTGGACCAGAAAGATCCCTACAATCTCCCACCATTGGGTAAAAAAACCCCCTTCCCTGTGACCAGCCTTACCACTTTAATGTTTATTAGAATTATTCTTGGTGCCTGCAGCTAGCCTTCCCAAAATGTAGAGAAACAGATGAATAATAAAAACTCTACTTATACCCCGGATGAGACTAAATCAATACTACTCTAAATTGTGTGTTTATTTCCACTTTTTTTAAGGGGAACAACAACTGAAAAGCAACGACTTGTATCTGGAGGATGGGTAATTATGGACAGCAAGTGTCATTTCAATATAAATAGGAGAAATAAATGTAAATTACACAACACTTAACTCTTACGAATTGGCTGTTAACTGAGACAATAGTCTACAAGATGTTGTTTGGAGTATCTCATTAATAAAATTCAAAATTGTTTTCAGCAATTATGTGCAATCATTGTCATTTTATCACTGGCCAAAAGTAGTCTCTCACTGCATGCTTCAACATATAATTGCACCACAGATTGCCAAGAAAACCATTCTGTCTACAGGGGAGATCTGGAGCTCTACCACACCAACACAGAAATGTCACACACTCGAAAAAGAAAATGCTAGTTCAGAGAGGGGTGTGCTGCTAGAGAAGACCAGTAAATGTTCTTAAAAGACCAGGAACAGCATTTTCAAGCAGCAATGGGTCACTTCCCTAAACTCATTCTAGCTTCTCTAAACATGCATCTTTCAGGCCTTGTTTTGACTGAAGATGGTTTTTGTAGCTGGGTTTTTGCTCTCAAGATTACTCTTCTGGTGATTTATAATACTAAGCACGTCACTCATTTGTGAATTGACAACCTGCTCTGCAGAAGGCAAGTAAGACCCTGGTTCTGCAGCAGCACAAGTAGTCCCACTCCACTCCTTCCCTGTATTGGCATTTTTGGAGGGACATAAGCAACAAAGAGCTCTCCCGCAGCCTTGAACAGCTATTCACCCAAGAGACCAATTACCATTTCCCTGATTACCATGGAGGCCGTGCCACAAGCTTGCTTGTCTGCTTGTACCCTATAGGAAATGGAGCCAGAGCTCAGTCTGGAACAGCAGTCTGGGCAGAGACCAACACAGGACCTGCAGCTGAAAACACCCTACACAGCACCTGGATCTTCCCTCTTCCTCTCCCCCAACCCCACATCCAAGCCCAGTGTTTTTCCCACACATCCTAGCTCTATGCTCCGTGCTTCCAGGCCACCTGCATTGTAATTCCACCAGTCCCTTCATCCTGAAGATTCCCATAGCTTATCCTTCCCCCTGACCTTACACACACCTTCACATCCTACCTTGTCCTTGTCTGTTACTGGCACACACCCACTTTAGAGGCACAGTTAGTGACAGCCCAGTTATTTCTCTGATTTTAATACACTGCAATGTCAGAATCTCCTCAGCTGGAGTACAATTCCAGCCCTTTTTTTGCAGCGACTTATGCCCACATAGGCAGAAATAGCAACAACAGAAATAAGCATAAACTCAAATCAGAGCAGCTGGCTACTTCATCTCCTCCACACATATGGGACCTACAGGGGCTTGCCCACACCACTGGCAGGAGCTATTCGAGTGCCTGTGACATCTCTACCTGAAGCCTGTCAGAGGGAAAGATGGAGGTAACTAAGCCTGGAAAGTTTGGTGGACATGTATTTGGGAGCCAAATTTGTCTACAATTTGTGTGTGTCTTGCTGTATCTTTCATTCTTTACAGTACAACTGTAAGCAAGGTCCTAGAACACTCAGCAAACATTACCAGAAAATTCACCTCCTGCGTCCAGCTTTCATCAGCAGTGAAACTTCCCAGCTTTTGCCATCCATTCCCTCCTCACAGATACAACTTGACACAAAGAATGTACAGTCTTCCTCCACTGTCACTTGCTAATTTTCTGAGCTAAAAATCTGGTCTTATAAATTTTAACTGATGAAAATGTGTTTTTATAAGCATGAGTTTAAATACCTTTAAGAGCCCAACACATTCAACAGGCTTTCTTCAGACTACCAAGAGCACAAAACATACATGTTTCTAAGCAAAAGTGTACAGCACTTCTATAAGAGAAATGAGAAAAGTTAAAGATAAAAAAATAAACAACAAAATTAAAAGGAATGTACAAACTCGAGGGAGAGATTCACTGCTCCTGTCAGCACTCAGTTAACTCAATGAGGTTATTGGAGTCGTTCAAGTGAAAGAAACATCACCAACCTTCTCTTGCTGCTCCTCAAGCACCTAAGTCTTAGCTTACCAATAGATCTATCTCCAGCTCTGCAAGCAATGCTCCCACCAAAAGTCAACCAATGCCTTCCAGAAGGGGCATTTTTAGGCAGCAGTTAAAGCTGAAATCCAAGTCAGCTGTGCTGTACCTCCTGAGGGGAGTGGGACAGACCAAAGCAGGAGCAGACAGAATAACTGCCTTGCATGGAGGATAATGGCAGGTAGCTCAACAAGTACCATAGTGACTTTATAAAATGTTTCACACACACAAATTATGCAATGCAGCTAATGACTGGACAGGGGTGGAAGGAGGCTGGGAAAGCAGAACACAGCTCATTCATTCTGATGTCATGTTTTTCATACATTACAGACACATCCGTCTGTGTTTTGACAACCTGCCAGTCCATCACTACCTAAAGCACACGACTTGCTGTAGGCAATTTGACCCTTTTCTTCCTTTCCTACGCCCTCTTGCTTATTCTGAAGAATACAGGCTCTCTCCAGTAATAGCATTTGATGTTTTTAAAGGCAGGCCACAGCTCAGGATTATTTTGCATGCTGAGAAAGCCCACAGGCACTCTCAGTATTTTCTGTGTAATTGCAGCTAGCTATGTCATGAGGAAGAATGGAAATTATAATTTTGTTATTCAGATTTTTTCAAAGTCAGGACTGAAGTGAGAGTGGGTCTAGAACTTCACCCAAAATAGAAGCTTTCAGCACCTTCAGAAAATTAGGTTAACTTAGTGTGGACTTTGGCCTTGTTTCTTTACTTCTGCTTGTTCACATAGTTTTGGCTATAAAATTGTGCCTCCGAATATAGAGGTTCACAAATATAAGGTTCACATGCCTTATTTTTTCCACAAGTTGTGCTACCTGAGTAGATGGACAGATGAAGATACCTGGCTGTACCTATTTCTTCAGTTGTCATCCAACAGCAGGGTTAGAAGTGTGATGGGAGCTGCTTGAATTACAAGACTTAAAATAAGGAAAAAGTAAAGGTTAAGTCACAACCTAGTGTTTAAAGGGGAGACAAAGTGATGGGCAATACACTTTCCACCTTTACTTTCTGTACAAATCATGTATATGCAATCTGTAGCCACAAGAACCCTCAAATAAAAAACATTACCCAAAAAGAACCCACTACAACATTTTGTATGGCTTGTTTTTCAGTGTGGAAGTGAGGGGAGATCTTTTTCTTTTTTTTCCCTTTTTAAACTGCCTTTATCTCATCCCACAAGCATTTCCTCTTTTCTTTTGCCCTTCAGTTCTCATCACCATCCTGCTGGAGGCAAGTCGGTCCTGAGGGGCTGGCCTTCCAGCTAGGATCAGCCCAGCACTAGAGGGGCTTGCTAGGAGGCAGTTCTACCGGTAAGGGAAAATTGGAAGTGGGGTACATCTGCAATTTGCAATCCAGAAAACACCATTTGTTCAGTTTTACTCACATACAGCTGCATTTGAACCAGAAATTTAGCTCATCATTGCACCTGATTAGGCACTGCCTCTCAAATCAACAAACCCTTTTCAAATGCGTGCCTACCCTGATAACAAATTGCTTCTGCCTTCTCCTTGCCAAGTACCCCTACAGGAATTTACGGCCGAATTTATAAGTGCTTAGTGTCCTGAAAGGTGTTAATATTTAGTCACTCTCTCAACACCTGATTAGGGATTCACAGCAAGTCAAGTCAAAACTCCCTTTACCCCTTCCTGTAATTCCCTTCTACTACTGCTCACACGATAACAGCAGTAAAGCACTTAATGCTGTTTTACACACAGATGAAGCATTGCATGTGAAATAACCTTTTAAAAAGCACAGGCAAAGGCAACTCATCCCTGGCTCACGTGACCTCTCCTCCAAAGTATTTCTTTTATACTTATATCCACCAGACTAAATGCTGACATTCTCATCCAAGCAAAACTTACTTCAAAGCCTTAGGAATTTCTCCAAACACTGCTTGAGCAGCAGACTAGGTGTTAAGGTCAGCACAGCACTGATTTCAGGCAAAAAAAAAAAAAAAACACCAACCCCCAAAAAACCACCACACACCCTATTTTATATGCATTTGAAAGAAAACAACAGAAAACCCAGCAGGTCTGAATATTAAAATCTGATGTGATTACATGACACCACCCATGATAGAATCTACTCAAGTTGAGAGCACCTTGTACTCCCTGCTGCCTTGCACATTACGTTTTCATTAGGATTAGGCTGTGTCAAACAAAATATGGAATAATCGTTTCCACCCTTTTGCACTCATTTTGCTCTAGCCCAAGTGACCACAGAGAATTAAGAACCAAGCTGTGCCCAAGTCTAGACAAACTGTTCTTATTCACAAATCAAGGATTTCCTCACGCAGCCATCCTATCATGGATTTTAAAAGACTGAAGAGAGTCATGCTCCTACGACCACAGACTACAGAATTTAGCTGAAATGCCATGCACTGGATCACACAGAAGTGAGAAGCAGGACAGGGGGCTTGTGCATTGGCATCATAGGATTAACATGTACACCACGCACCTTCCTGACATACCAAACAACAAAGCAGATGCCAGGACACCGTGCTGCCTCTGAACACAGGGCACTGAGCTGACATGTGTATGTGGACATGGATCAGCACCCCAGTGCTTAAGGGAAAGCCCACACATCAGAGCTAGCCCACAGCCAGCAAAACTGGCAAAAACTGTGGAATGCTACGACAGAAGCACACCATGCTCACTGTGCACATTTGGGCACCACAGCAAGGAAGGAGGAGGGCCAGACAGAAGTGCTTGCTGGCAGGGCAAGTTGGCACTTGCACTGACAGCACAAGAACCACTTACCTACACCCAGGTACCCACTACCAACCTTCACAGACACACCAGCACAGAATTACCTGCCAGTTTAATTGCTTGCAGGATCAGAGCTATAGCCACACACACTGACCACTGAAAAACAATCCCCAGAAAAGGGCTGTCACCAGACAAGCAAAAGGGTTTGATTGTGTTGACAGTTCTAGCTAATCTGAAAGCAAGGTAATAACCTGTGAAAGCATTTCATGACGTTTTCATTTCTCAGCCAACAGCTTGTGTCCACCTGTGTCTACAGAAGAGAGCACTAAGCACAGGGCAGGGTAAAAGGTGCAAGACCTAGAATTATATGCCATTTACCAAAGTTACCTCCTCTTGCCTCGGGATAGAAACATCCTAGAAGTTACAGTGGTATAATGATCCAGGTGTTCAATAACCCTTGCAGAGTAAAACTTCCCTATGGTTGTGAAAACTGCTGCCTGGAGGAAAAGAAAATGTTTCTTCAAACATCTCTACTTTTTGTCCAATGCTTTACTCACTGAAAGTTCAGAGACCTAGGGAAGTTTTTATCCATATAACGAGATTTTATCCCTCATTTGCTTCTACAATAAAAACAGAATAAGCAGCTATATTTACAGTTTACAGCTTAGAATTATTTTTTTTTATTACCATTACTCTGGAAACATATGGAGACACCACATTCTAAGCTTGGCAACCCCTTCTCTGGGGCAACACAGCGTTTAGAAGTGTTAGAAATCCTTCAGAACAGAAAGCTGTCTGGGTGAATAACTACTAGTGTAACATCACTGAACAGCACTCCCATGTCACAAACAAGAGAATACATACTCAAAGCAACACCCTCAGACATTCCACTTAGTTTAAGTGTCACTGCTATAATTACAGAGCAAAGAGCAGTCCTTTCTTTTGTGTATGTAGTGCACACCATTATAGGACCCTGTTTCCCACAGACAGAGTTCAGCATAAGATGAAAATAATGAAATACAACAGCCAACATGATGGAGTCTGCCCAAGAGGCATGAAAAGGTAAAGAAGAGCAGGAGACAACTCAACCAATACTAATGAAGCAAGAATGAGCATGACACTGTGTACAAACTTTCGTAAACAATTTCGATGAGCAGTGTTTTTTCTTTCCCTAACCTGCCCCATTATGAACAGGACAATCTCATGCAAGACACTAGACAACATTAAGTTCACTCTTCAAAATATAACAATATTGTTAAGGAGTCTGTCATTTTCCTGTAATTAATGCCCTGCTGCATCTGACAGACATCAAGTATTCATGGCTCACACCAATGAATTTCAGCTTTGAATGTTGTGTAGGTGTCAGCAAATACTGATTTTTAATGGCAAACACAACCGAAAGGAGAAACATTATTGTAATCAGATGAGTTGTTAAAAGCTCAGTGATGATTACAGGTTAGGAGGCATGCAGTGGAAACCTGAATATATATGAGAAAGAAGATACAAATTTTGTCAGTGATGCCAATTCAAAAAGAATATTTCAGAAGAAGGCAGGCCTAAGTTAATAGCCCTGTCTGAACGTCATTCCAACATGCACATCCAGCATGAGATCAAGCACTGGCATGCGAAGTCCTTGGTCCATACCTGACACATTCTGCCATTGAAGATTTCTCATTTGCCCACTTCCACTCAGGGCCAAAATGGGGGCAAACAGCCACCAGCCCACAGAGGATTCAGTTACAACCTCAACTTTCATATGAACAGTCAAAGTGCAATTTGAAGTGCAACTGGTGACTCAGCAACAGCAGAAAGCAGCTGGACTCTTTGCAATAATTAATTTTGCTAATGCCACAAAACAATAGCAGGTATCAAACAAATATTGTGCAGTGACTCTCAGATGCAGACTGATGATGAAAAATCATCACTTCACTAGAAGGCTGGTTTAATTAACATATAAAGACTACAAGTAATAACAAGGACTAACTAATCTGGATGCCTTTGAACTACTGCACCAGAAAAAATCTGTTGCAACTGAAGTACTCTATCAGCTCAAAAGCCAGAGGAAATTCTCCATTTGAGGTTGACAAATCCTCTGAAGTCTACCCAATAACCTACTCATCCTGTTTTACCCTACCAATATTCTCTGCACCAAGTTTAGGAGAATTTACACAGGTTTGTATCTTGGGCTGCATTCTATACAATACATCAGCCAATCTTGTGATTCAAATTCATCTGCTACACACTGCACAGAAGAAAAACAGAATGAGACTGGGGAAAACTTTTCATGTCAGATAGAAGCAGGGCTGTGTTATTGTCCTGCCAACTAGAAAAAGCTCTGAATTTAGCTGGTCCTTCTGCTCAAAGAAACTTGCTGCTCAGCTAGATCTGTAGCTAAATAACATATATATGTTAATGTAGGTATAATACACAAAATATAGACACACATATATATAATATGCATCTATTAGGTCACAGTACATGGCAACCTGCTAGAGCACACAAAAACAGTAATAAATTCATCAGCCTAAGAAGATAAATAATGGCACACCAGCCTTTGACAGCTTGGAATACAATTACGATGTCATTATGGTTTGGTCTTGGCTTCCTTCCCTCCACCAAATTTGCTTTTCATTTTTTGAGAAGAGGTTCATGGGTCTTACCAAGAACTTAGTTTATCAGAATACCATGTAGATTTAAAAAAAAAAGCCTGCACCCCATCTTTGGGAACTGGCTGGTTGGGTAGATATATTTATTAATTTTTAGGTTTATTTTTTTAATTTACAAAACATTATAAAACTCCTCTGCCACCAGACAGAGTTAAACTGCAGATATTTAACAGGGAACAGTTGCTGTTCTTTTTTCAAAATACTACTCACACTGAAATGTGGATCCATTTCTCCCCCTCCACATGCCTCTGTATCCTTGTTAGGAGTATAGGCAATATCAGAGTGCTGAAGGATTATAAACAGATTTGGTCGGTGCCACAAGCCATTCCACTGGAATTAATAGTGCTTCCCTGCAAGGTGTATAATTTGCAGGAGGCTGGGCTGCCTAGGAGACAGGCAAGTCTGTGGAGAGTTTTCCACACCTCCTATAACAGGCAACTGAGACATTTCCAAGTTTTTTGAAATAGCATACAGAGAAACCCTGTTTCTAACACACACACAGAGAGCCCACTCATTAGTTATGTTCATTAGTCATTCTTCAAGTGGTTTGAAGTTCAAACTTGGATTAACTTTCATTACTGTGATTAGGTACTAGAAAACAACTCCACTCAAATTTGTTTGTGTAGAAAAAAAACTGCTCTGTTGCTTTTAGACTTGCATAATTTAAACGTGTTTAGAAGTGTCATCAGCACCAGTTTTTACTAGAAAACAGGAAAAAAGTTACTCAGTGCTTCCTTCAATGCCCTTTTATCTAAAGGGTTTATTCTGCAGTCAGGTACAGTAGACGTGGAGAAAACACCTGAGACCTGGCCTCTTTTGTGTCCAGAGACTATATAGTTACCTCAGATCTATTTCATCTGTGTAAAAAAATTAATTTTTGCTTGAAACATTTACCAGGCTCTGGAGTGAAAAAATACATTATTAACACAAACAGTGTAGCTTGCATTTATCTGTATTTATCTGTATTTTAAATACTGCTTTATAATGGTCTTTCCACTTCACAATGAAGAATACTTCTTACTCAGTGGCATCCAACTCTCAGATAAAAAATACTCAGAAAATAAGAGTCATAGGGGTAGATCACGTAAATAATTCAATGAACAGCTAGACAGATGTGGTTACAAGTCCTGCAATTTCTCTGAAAAGAAAGCAAAAATATCTGAAATCATTCCATTTCCAGGGAACCATCTCTGTCTGCACTATACACAGCATTCACATTCCTGAACAAGCACATGTTCCACTGACTGATGGGCAGCTGGCTCACAGGAAGGCTCCTGGCACAGCTGCTGCCAGGGGCACACCAATGCCACAGGCTAACCTGCAGCCCAGCCCTTCAGAAATATGCTGGCATATGCACGGGGACCCAGAGAGCACAGCTGCCCATCTCAAACACTGTTAAGGCCACAGAAGGACTTTGCCATGAGATAAGCACAGAAGGGAACTTGGACTGTAAGATAAGCCCCCCACAGCAGGAACTTGGGATTAAAGGTGGTACTATTGTCTAGGTGTTATCTCAGACCTAGGGGGAGGTTAACAAAGCTGGGGGAGAAGAATGTATCACTGATAATGGACCAAAAAAAATGCAGAATTTATGGGCCACAAGGAAAGCCAATTCAGCAACTATGCTGAATCAGCTCTGACTGGGTAAAATGTAATTCTGTCATGGGGAGATCACAACCACCAACTCATGGCCCACTGGCCCTAGAAACCCAACTACCCAAAAGAAGAGAAAAACTGAGCATGTGGACTAATTAGCATTACAGAACTGTGTAGCCAATGAACATTAAATTCCTCTGTTAAAATGTATTAACAGCAAAAAACTTTGAAGAACCTCAGGATCCCCAGCACCAAGAAGTCTAGGATGAAAGAGGAGCAACAGGATGCCACAGGATCCACAGGTGCTGACCATCTTCTACTTGATTGACCTCTCCCTCTTCCCACCCATCCCACATTTCTATTTCTCTCTGCCTCACATTCATAGTTAAATAAAATCTGTACTATTGGCTTCAGCATTTGGTCTTGTTTGCACTTTAGTTCAGGCAGAGGCATCTCTCATTAATAGTACCATAACAATGTTATATGTGCAACATTCCACTGAAGTTCATGAAATTACTGTTGACTATCTTGTACTATGACACCCTATTATGCAGCTGAGGAGGGATGTGCAAGAGTGACACAACTGCACAAATTCAGAATCAAATCAACTATATAGCATGGTCCTGTCAACTGTAGAGCAACTCTGATATGCTGTAATTAACTACTCACAATCTTCTCCCTGTCCTCAGCTGTAGATCTTCACATCCAGAAAAAAGGGCTAGATCTCGATATCTTTTCCAGACTTTAATTCCACTACACTCCCAAGCAAGTTTTCATCAACGTGAAAGAAAGAATTAACTATTTCTCACTGTTGTACAGAAGTGTCCAATAGACAAGTGTTGGAGAAGAAATTTCTGCAGAACTACAATTAGTCTGATGCTCAAAACATATTTCTCTGCAGAGCTACTGAAGACTCCATTAGGATTTCTTTTCTGCACTTAAGATGCTCTGCAGGAGCAACTGCTTTTTAATTTTAGTTTAAAATTACTTAACTAGAACATACTGCACAACTCCTGTCAACATGTATTTATTGGCCTTACACTTACGGAGAGAGTTTGTAAGATTTAGGGTAAAGGGTCTGTAAGATTTTCCTTAGATTCCTGGAGCAACTGCTACACTTTATCAGATGTATGAAACGCATGTACAGACGCAGAAGGCAATTTTGTATGTATAGATGCAGAAAGCAATTTTGTTCCTTGGTCACAAATATTGGCTGTTTAAACTCCTCTTCCGGTCTCAAGTTCTTCAGAGGGACTTTCTTTTAATCTCATCAAGTAGAAACTACAACACTTCAAATGAAATCATTAATGAACCAAAGTCACCCCCTGCATCCAAAATATCATTTCCCCTATTAGCTCTCATTTAAAGAGCCTGAGAACAGCAGCAGCCTTACCATATTCCTCTCTGAGCTACCTCATCTCTTTTCACAAGCTTAACAACTGTGGTAGGGTGTTGACTGGCTTATAACCATCCTTGAGAAACAGCCTTTACCAAAAAGAGTGAAGTGAAAGAGCATAAACTGACAGCAATCAGTGCCAATCGATCCTCTATCCAACTCTGCCTTGAACTCGAGAGCAAAGCAAAACACTCAGCACAGAGTGAGATATCATAGCTGGGGCAATGTGGAGTGGGGCACAGGGCAGTTTATAAAGAACACTAGTCCAATTAGGGAAGTTTGAGTGTCAGGATGTTGAATTCCCTATCATTTCCTGGCACCATTGCCTTTAATTAGGCCTTGGATTGATTACTGCCTTTGTTCTCCATTGACCCACCACTGACTCTGACAGGGGTTGTATTTTCCCCTGCTACAATTAGAAGACAAAATTCTGAGTGTCAGCAAGCATTACACAGACAACCATGCTGCTTGAAACTACAGAGCCCTTAAGGAGAGGATGTGCTTGTGACATAAACACGTTCTTCTTTCTTTATAGGACACAGTAGGGTAGAGTGGATTCTGCTCCAACAGTAAATTACTGTTGAGGCTAATTTAAATTTTTTCAGTGCATGTATATACAGTGTATTAAAAAAACAAACAAACAAACACATAAACAGAGCAGGAGTAGCTAAGGTAGCTAAATCAAATCTACCTGGTTCTTCCATAATTCAAAATAAGATGTGAGTAAGTGAGAGAGGGTGAAATAGACCACTGTTTGAGCATTTAATTTGTATAACAGCAGCAACTAGACTGGAGAAAGTAATACTATGCAAGTATGTAGAATATAAGGCTTTATAGCAATCTAAAGCACTATAGACACCCACAGTGCCAAAGCAGCAATGCAAAAAATACATTAAGGAAAGTAAAACTTGAAATAATATAAAATAAACGTAGAAAGATTTTATGTAATGTTTCACACTTTGGTAGCACTTTGAGGCAACAGCTAAAAACAATAACTACAAAATATCATGACTTTATGCCATGCACTGTACAAGTCACAGATTTTTTTTCCCCAATGAGAATTTACCTTCTTAGTAGAGTCACAAAGGAGTTAGTGCAAACAAAGGCAAAAGTAACTTGTAGGTAACACAGTTTGTTCAAGGCCATCAGATTTGTCTATGCTAGTGTAAAAAGATTTTCAGCTTCCATATAGAAGGTTAGGAACTATTCACTGTGACACATTGCTTTTTGTCATTAAAACACCAGTCTTGGGAATCAGAGTATCATGCTCTCTGTGACTGTGGCAAGTCATTTCACTCCTCCATGCCTTTGATCTCTAGTCATATATCCCCCAGGGCAGACAAAAGCCTGGAGGATAATTCATTAATACTTGTGAATTATTTGGGTGCACTTTGAAAACTGAACTAATGTATTTATTACCAGAAGTTGTCCTGATATTTAAAAAGTCTTAATGCATTTTGAATAATTAAACTGTCTGAACATGGAAAGGTTCCTATTAAATATGATTCTCATTGCTACAAGGAGGCAGCTCAAGAGACATTAGAAACTGACATCAATGAATTAAAACTTGGGGTGGATTTTTCTCCTCCGGCCACTTCTTTCTCCATCACACATGCTCCCCAAGGTCTCACAGTGTAAGACAGCATCCACTTGTGGAATCAAAACACCACCAGTCCACTTGGCCAGCAAATCCAGGCAACTAGCCTCTAGAGGCTTTGCCCAGGTGAAAAATGGGTACCTAGCATCCATGTACCTTTACATGTGTGTCCCTGCAGTGGTGGAAGAACCAATATCCACTCAGAGAGGGAAAGCCATTGCCTGGGCTCATTTCTACCTTGCCACTCCCTAGTTACTCTTTTGGCCCAAGAGACAATTGCAATAAGTGAGATTTGGTATTTGTGCCTTGAAACAGACCAGGGTAGACCAAGTTCAGAATCATTTGAAGTCAAAAGGATACTTGCTCAGTGTCTGGCAGCCAGGTCTGAGGTTAGTCCCATAATCTCTTTAAAATTTGACCATTAGAGGTATGGTTTTATTTTTACCAAGTGGGTTATTCAAAGAAACTTTGGGTCTTTCTGTAAGTTTTCAAAATAGCTATAATTTAAAAAAAATAAAAAGAGGGGAAGCTGAGACAGAGTTACTAGGTGTATAGGACAGAAATGTTAACAAAAAGGAAGTGCAAAGGAATTTGATCAACTCTATTACTAGGATCCCTCCAATTTGATTAAATACCTCTAACAGGTAGAAGCACCTTTTTGTACTAAACCCCAAAGTATGATTGGTAGTGACAGCCAAGGAACTTGCACTTGGTTCTTTTTTCCACCACAGCTGAATTAAGAGAAAGATAATCAACTGCACAGGCTGAAGCCCTGAACAACACAGGGACATGCTCTAGAGGAGCTTCATGGCTCACTGCCTGTGCTGACCAGAAAGAGAGAACCTGGACAAGCCCCCATGCACCTGTTGTCACTCTCCCTCCCAAGGGCAGGCACCTGCAGAAGGCTGTTTAGCCACAGGAAAAGCAGATCAAGGTAAAGCTCTGCATGTTGTACAGCTGCAGAAAAGAAGCTTGCTGTGTTGGACTGCCTGGTAAGGACAGCAGTACAGCCCAGCACAAACACTTTGGTCTCAGCAGGGTTAAATTCCATCTTTTCAGCATGTGCAGGGGGGAACTCAGATGTGTCTGTAAGACCCATTTATAGATTTCAAGCACCTTTTTATTTCTCTTAGACTTTCTTTGATTAGATGATATATAATCCATTGTTTGTCACTGCAAGTGGTCACCCAGGACCACACATCAGTAGAGCACAAAACACTACATTTAAACTGCTACTGTCGATACTGCACTTGTCCATCTACATGCATTGCCATACAAACTCACTGCCTTCACACCAATTCCAAAGGCAGGCATTCTCATTTAGATTGATAGTCTTCCTATCACCTTTAAAAAAAAAAATAGTAACTCGACAAAACACCATGAGGAATGCTAACAAAAGTGTAATAACTAAGACTGCAGTTTGTGAAAAGGTTAGCTTTTCACCCCCTAGTCACAAGCACATTTTTTTCATCATGCACGCATACTGTGGAGGAAAAGAAAAAAAAAATTGCTTGCCCATGGCTATAAGTAGAATCATAGTGTTTATGTATAGTGATGTAAGATGAGCAGTTCCTGTCTTGATCAGTTAGCTGGGTGTTGATTTGGCTCTAAAAACTACAAATACCTCCAGACTGAAAGAGATCATAGGTGAAACAAGGTCTGATTTACTGAGCAACATTTAATGCATTAAGCTCCCTTTTTGCCAGTACCATGAGTTTGGAGAAGGGTTGATTTTGCCACATTAGCTCCCTAACAAGTCCACCAAGAGATGAGAAAAGTGAATGCCAGCATGAGATAGGGCAAGAATGCGAGCTTGAGAAGACAGGATTGCAAAAGCAAGGGCAACAGGGGTACAAGAGGCTGTACAATATCTGGCCTTGTAGGTGCTCATCATTTCACTGCATGAGCCCCAGAAAAAGCTGATTTAACACTGAAGCCCACCGTGCTTTGAAGTGGAGGCTGGACTAAGTAACTGTAAGCTTGGTTTGAATTTTCCATCTGGGCAAAAGAATGATTATGGGGGCTATGGAGGTACAAAAACAAGCTGTAGGTTTATTAGCCGTGTGTTTGTTTGTAGGCAGATCTACCTCTCACACAGCCAATTCAGCAGGCTGAGGTTAGCCCTACAAAGATTTAATTGTGCCATGCCACCCCAGTTCAGACAGCTTGTTCACATTATTGCCTCTGATGTTAGTTGAGAGGTGCTCTTTGATAACACCTGGTGCACAGAGTGAGGCCTGCTTTCAGATACCTACACACACACTGCTCAGTTCCAACATTCAAAGCTCTTGCTTACACATCTGGTGCTAGTTACTCGTGTGCAAGCAAGCTTGATAAAGACAACACCGTATTCCCAAGGCACTAACTTCACTTAAAACTGGATTTTCCTTATTCTATACCAACAAGTGAAAGACAACACTAAGGCTTTGCTAAACACCACTGTAGAATCATTGTAACATGCAGAAGAAAATACTGTTATGACAGTGTTTCCAGCTGAAGCTCTCAATTCCTTTAACCCTGTTAAGAAGCCCTTTTTACAGAACAGCCAAACCCACTGTGGTTTGCTGTGAGTTGTAAGAAATTCACAGCAACTCTGAAAAACTAGTCAAGTCAACAAATTTTGGAATAACTTAGCCAACCTGAAAATGGACAAGATCCTTCACAGTAAGCTGCTTTCCTTGAAAAATCAATAACAAGATTAAAATGAAAGTAAAGTGAAGTGTGATCTGTTCTTTTTTACCAGCTCCTGCAGACCCTGGCTGCCAGGCAACACAGCAAGCCATTTCCTTAGGGTTAGAGTTAATTGCTATAATCACAGAGCCAGCAGCAGTCCTGTCCAGGTGAGCCATTAGTTAGGGAAAATAAAATTATCAAAAGGGAGCAGAAAATGGAGTAGAGAGGTTAAAAAAGCACAAAAGTTTTTTAAAGAGAAGAGGTATACCGTATGTTTCCTGGTTACAGGAAGAGAAGAAACAGCAGTATGTAAAGAAAGGACAGGGCTGTAAGCCAATTAGCAACTCCATGTTTTGGGTGCTGTAACAAGTCTCAGACTGCCTGAATGGATCCTTCAAGGGACAATGATAAAGGGAAGCACAAAGTCCAATACTGCTTCATCCAAGAGAAGGGTGGCCTTTAACAAACACTGGAACAACTACAGATGCATTTCACCCTTCTTTTACACCCTGCCATTTCAGAGTCACTACAGCTGACAGAATAAAAAGAGTGATGGGGTCTGCTGCGGGATGTACAGTTAACAACGAGCATAATTATTTTCCAGTTAATTGTATGTGCACTGCAATATATTTCCTGTGGATTTTCTACCTTAATTCCCATGCTGGTCTCCAGCTCTCTCACAGCATGCCACTGGAGGTCTGACATAAAACCAGTATTATAACAGAGCATGCAGGTTGCCACAGATGGTTGAAATTAAAGGCAGCCTAACAAGCCATTCCATAGACAAAGAGGCAGCACATCCAGCGCTGCCCACACTGAGCAGGGTGTCTCCAGACGCCTCCCTCAGGGGACACTGCAGCACTGACACCCAGCTCCCCAGCACAGCCACTTGGCTGGCACCCCCCAGCGAGAGCTGCAGGGCAGGACTTTAAAGGCCAAGCAAAGCAGGCACATACCTGCTGACCAACTGTCCAGCAACACTGGGGCTGGCTTTGGGGAAATTATTCCTCTGCATTCAAGGCAGCCAGCATCAGAAGCACCTTAAAAGACCCTCTACTGCCTAGAGAGATACACATCATTTTTATGAAGCCCAGCAACACGTAGTGGACTCTGGTAGGCACCACTAGAAATACAGGACAGCAAACAGTTTTGAGGAACTCTGGAACACTTGTGCAAAATAGCTACAAAAGTGAAGGCTGTTAGAGCAGCAATGTACATTCCAACACTCTTTAATCATGAATGATAAACTTCAGTGTTACCCTTAAAAAGTTACTATTAATGTAACAGCCAGCAGAAAAACAGCATTAAACAATTTACCTATGATATAAAATGGTTTTATTTCTTGTTCTTAGCACAGGGTTTCTTTCTGAGAGATGAAACTTCGTCAGAAAGAGAGAGTGAGATCTATAGAATTCCAATAAAGCATTAACCTGGTTTCCCAGTCACCTGGCAAAACTGCAGACAACAGTAACTCAGAGTGTGCCTACTGTTCTCAGGGTCTCAACCCAAGACTCTAACAGGATCTAATAAATACCTCATAAAGATGCTTATGTTTGGATCAGAAAGGAAGGAAACAAAATTTATAGATGCCTTTTTTGCTTAACGAGTATCATGACAACAGCAGTTAAAGCAATACAATCCTCAATGAAGACAAAGAGAATGAAAATTCGAAGACTGATATTTTTGCAGTTTAAAACTTGTGAATAATGACAGTATAAAAGAATGTCTAGGGAAAGAAAACAGAGATGGAACACATTTGAGACATCACGTAAGCCAATACAAATTGTTACTTGTAAATTCTCGGCATGTTCACAAGACAAACTTTACAAAAAGTAGAAAAACACTTTCACAAACGTTTACTTTTCCACGGAAAAGAAAAACACTGAAGAATCTATTCCAATTAATGTTTTAACTAATTAAATGACAAAGGCCTCTTTTTCTGTTCTTTCAGATGCAGTTTAATAGCATTTATATACTGTTAAGTCTTGCATCATCCATTTGATCTCTGGAAAGGCAAAGAGACAGACAGAATACAAAACAAACATTAACAAGTACTACATGAATACAGAATGCCTAAAAGCATGCCATTCACACCAGCAAACAGCCAAGGACAATTAAATTATTCAGAGACATGAACTGTCCAAGGTAGGAAGAAAGAATTAATAAACACACTCTTGAAAAAAAAAAAAATCACATAAAACACACCTAACCCCATTAGCAATTTTGTTGTTGTTGTTAAACTAGCAGCCAATTTCTGGTACCAGACAAAGAATCAGAAGTCAAGGTCTTTAGAAATAAATTTTGTTATACCTGGGTAATTAGTTACCACATATTCAACTGCCATATTCCAATTCCTTTAAGGCTGACAGCTTTGAAATGCAAACCACAAGTCCTCTCTCCCTCTCTGTACTGAGTCAGAAAAGCCAACACCTTGTCAGCATAGAACTGCTGGAGAATGGGATGACCAATATCAGCAAAAAAGGGAAAAGTCTATTAGTCAATATCACAAGCAGGTAAGAAACCTGGAAACCATTTTATGCAGCTAATAAGTTCACCACATTGCTCTGTAACTCTTCTCAGCTGTAAAAACACAGAAAGCAAATATTTCGCTCAGATGACACCCATGTATGTACTTTGCTAATGGGCACATTTGTGTGAATATTTGCAGTTGTGTGAAATCCTGTGACTTCTGTGAGCATCTTAATGTTACAAACCACCTAACTACCTCTAAGAGCTTCTGTCCTCCTCCACCAACTGATTAAAAAAGGTCTTTACCTATGAAAAATTAAATGGGCAAAGTCCCATTCAACATCTCCAACAAATATTCAACATTTTTTGCTGAAAGCCAGCAAGACATACAGAAATAGCCTGAGGGCAAAGGCTAAGACAGCAAGAAGCTAAGGGCTCCAATAACGAAGCAACAATTTAAAAGAGCTGCAGCAGCAACAGGGTAGAGTGGATAGCAGGAGACAACAAACCATCAACACCACAGCAGGGTGGTGGGACAGGACATCCATCCTCACCTCGGCTGCTCCCAAACTCACTGTCAGATTTAAGCACGTCACCGTGAAGGCAAACTTAACTCCCTATCAAACTAAGGTGCTAGTTAGTGTAATCCAGTAGCCAAGTTTTGTGTAAGTGCTAAATCCTTCTGGCCTGGCACAGTGCTACCTCTCTGCTGCTGCATCAGAGGTTACCATTTTACATCCTTGCAGGTAAATTCACAGCAGCTTAGAGCCCCGAAGCTTGACGTATTGGCTGGAATTAAGAAGAGCAGGGAACTTATCGGGATCTTTATGTACTGAGAATATATGCTAACTACAAAAAATTGCCTCTTTTTCTTCTAGGTTGGCCAGAAATTCTACCCTGAACTCAAGAGACCTTTCCATCAAAGCTTAAATTACCAGAGTTTCAATTATGTTATCCTAGAAAATCACCTCAAAGACAGAAAAAATAAAAAAACAAGTACATTGAAGAAAGGCAAAAAGCAAGTCTGATTCTTGTCACGAATCAGTGATGTCCAGTGATAACTGGAAATAAGGAAAAGATGAGGCTTTCCTTCAGTGCAAAATAGATTTGAAGACTATCTCACTGTGTTTTGAAGACAGTAATTACAACTTTTCAAAAAAGGAAAACAATCCAAGCCTTTCCCTTTTCCAGCCACCGCAACCTCTACTAAAACAGCCACAAACAAAATAAATCAACAAAAACCAAACTATGCTCATTATTTACCTTTAATTATACATGTGTCTAGTCAAAAACCAGAACAAATAAAACACATTTCATTTTACGTTTCTAGAAGTAAAAGACCCATCCTTTACCCTGAAAGCCATTTTATCCCATTTCAGAAGGCTGTATGTCTAATCAGTGAGAGAACACCAGTTCTGCAGCCATTGCTGCAGAAAGCGCAGGAAAAGAAATATATACGCACATACGTACATAAAGAGAGCAAACTCATGTAAAAGCTGCACTGAAGCAACGAATCCTATCCTCTCATTTCATATGGAGGTGGGTAAAGAATAGCACAACAGAGATTTCATTCATGCAGAGGTCTAGGGTATGCTGGGAAGTCTCAATGTGACAATTTGCTGCAGATGCCTGCTTAGAGGAGCCATTTATCAGTGTCACCCGTGCGCATTTCTACACACAGCTTCCTCAGCAGCATGATTCCACACCAGCTTTCCACATAGCACACTCTAGTCCTTGATATTTCAGGCACAGAAATAACCCTTATCTAGGCCTTAGCAGTGTGTGCTTATTGAAACAATTTGTATTACCCGGAGCACATGGGTTTGGAGTAGGAAAGCTACGAAATTTATTTCCTTTACTGATAAAAAGAACAGCAAATTAAGAGAAGTCACAACAGCTTCCCTCCTGCTCCCTTTTTTATAGCCCTGTTTAGCTCATTGCTTATAAACAGCTAACACAAGTATTCCCATCAGTAGTGCTGACTCCTGGAGGATACAGGCATCTTGGATGTTTCATCTCTTGTTATACTTAAGTGGAATATTAAACAGGCAAGACAGTAGCAGACCAGGCTAGGAAGAACCAAGTAACTAGGACTGACAAAGAAGGATGGCAATTTAAAGCACTTCAATCTGTAAAGTGCTTCATTTAGAGCCATCAGTGCCAGTGCATTCAGCCTTCATGTATACCCCCCTCACCTTCAGCTGTCCTCTCACACCTTAAGTCTATTCTATTCTGCTTTTAAAGTATTAACAAGTTCTGCTATTTAATATCATGCCTTAGAGTGTCTAATACAATAACACTACAGAATTAGTAAGCTTAACACTATCAGAATTCAAATTAATCTGGAAATCAAACATTTTTTCCCCTTCAGAGACAGGCACAGAGAAAGGAAGAGTGAGACTGAATTCATTCCTATTGCTGATGCACTAAAACATGTATCATTTATTTGTTATACTGGGTAAAATTGCTAGTGCAATGAACTGAATTCCTATCTCATACCAACTCTCAAACTGGCAATATAGAACATAGATGTCTCTGTGACTGGTAAAAAAAGAAACAAATCAATTAGATGTAAGAAAGAAATGCCAGTCACATCTTTAGATCACAGGATACACTAGCACCTTACCTTTTGGATTAAAAAAAAATTCACAATGAAAAATACGAAAGTGTATTAAACCAAAGAAAACTTTGAATTAATGTTTTCTACTCTTCTAGCTGCTTTCTCATTTCTGCTTTGAGAGACAATAAATTTTAAAGATAGCTTTTTTAAGGAAAAACAGAACACAACCTTCATATGCATAATATCTGCTAGACTTTAAAGTGAGCTCAGGCTTTTACAGAACACTGTTTATACAGAACACAATGGGTTTATTTCTCCTTGCTTCCCCAGCATGCCACCTGTCCCATGGAAGCACTGTCGCTTTGCTGCCTGGACCAACACCATTCCCCACTTCATTCCCATCTCCACACCTTGTATTCTTCCTCTCATATTTCTCCTTGGGCCCTTTCTATACTCACAGCTGCTCATGTCTTTTAGGCCATCAAAATGTATTGGCCAACCTGCCTTTAGGGCCTACCCCACTCCTTGCAACTTTGAAAATTGTTTAAAATTATTGTGAACAGTTCAACAGTGCCGGTGAGGGGGAGGGGAAGCTCTTGTCATGAGCTTACATGAAGCACATCCCACCTGTTCATTTAAAATGAGAAAGCACTTCAATGAGTTGCCTGGCCCATCTCTTATTCCTCACCAAACAGCCTCTTTGCCAGAGCACTGAAATCCATATACACTACAAAGATCAGCTCTGTAAAATCTTGCAGAACCTTGTTTTCAAGGTGATGGAGAAGGCTCCCAGTTTCTTCTCCCACTCACCATAACGACTTTCACCTACCTCTAAATCTAACCCAAAATCCAGAGAATTTTTATCAAATCCATTATTCAGAAATGGATTTGACACACAGAGAAAAAAAAACAAAAAAAACAAGTCTTATTAGGGATACTAAAAGTACAGCTATGGATTTAGGCTTACCACCCATGCTGCAGAGCTGCTAACAAAGCCATCATTAATGGCCTTCCAGCTACCCATCATTTCCCCATGTTCAGTCTGCCCAGACAGCTAGCTATTCCTTTCTAACAAATACCATTTTAATTGCATCTCCCACTTTGTTAGCCTTCTCGACCTCCAGTAAAAGCCATCTATGGTCTAACAATCTCTTAAATCATACAGCACATATATAGGATGCCTTCCTGCTAGGTTCACACATATGCAGGCTTATTGTCAAGAATTTCCATTAGAAATCTAACAGCAGATGAGATGAACTGACAGATTTAGGGCTAATGAGGAGAGAAAAGCAAGGGGAGACTGAAAAGGGAGAGGTAAATAGCAAAGAATATGTATGTGCATTGTAAATGCCTCCGCCACCAAAGCCTTGATTGTGCCTTTCTGATGCCAGGGCTTCTCCAGTCCCAACACCTCCCTCTGAGCAACAAATGCCAGCCACACAGCCTCAACCACTGTTAACTCTTCCTGTGGGAATGCTGCCAGCAATCTCAGCATATTAACCCTGGGAATACTAACGTGATTTAGAGGACTTGTTAAATTTTAATGATACCATTAGGAAAGAGGAAAACACACGAGCCACACTACCACTTTGGTGCATTTGGCTGCTGGGTAGGATATTAATGTTTTTCTTTGCCCATCACTATTAAATGAGCAGCGAAACTAATAGAGAAATGAAGAGTAATGACTTCTATTCTCACCGTTTGGCACCTGCTTAAAGCCAAGGCTGCCTTATTGCCCACTAGGCTTTCTGCTGGAGTCCATCAGGTGGATGGAGTAAACGGGTAATTCTTTCAGCATTTGGCACTTAACAGGTCAGAGGTTCATTTAGCCAAGAGGCACAGAAAAATAAAACTTTCCAACTGAAACAGTAGCATGTAATCATCCAGACAATCAGTTAGAAGGCAGAAGTCTGCTCTCCCGAATAACTTCAGCATAATAAAGTCTGAGTTTGGCTTTGGTAAGACAGGAGTTTGCTCAGGTGACTTACAGGAGCCAGGACAGAAACATGGTGAGGCCAGTTCTGCCCTGCTTTGAATGATGAGCTCCAAGCAACCACCCTCTTTAGCATGGCAGGACTCCCTCTCATATCTTCAAGTACACCTCTGATAAAAGGAATGGGAAATTCCCACCAGAACAACACAGAGCCCCACAGAAACTGAGGGTTTGTACTCCTGAGTCCTCGTTCATCTTCAGTCAGTTTTGAGGGTGGCAGAGAGAGAGGGAATGAAACATGCACAACTTGGGGAAAATTAACTCCATCCTGAGGCAGTTCTCCTCAGACAGTTCTGAACAAAGTTGAAATCCCCAAATCACTGTGAAATTTCACTTTTTCTTCAGGAAAAGAAAATATTTACTGTGGTAGATATCAAAGTCTCCTTTCATTTGCTTTTCTCCAAACATTCATGTGAGTAGAATTTTGTTCCAGTGCAAATCCATGGAATAGAGAAGCTGTTGTGAATACTCAGGTGCAAGTAAACGATCATGTCAAACTATATATGATTTAGGGAGCATAGGGAAAATAAAGGTTTGCTATTAATAGATCATAAGAAATCCACAGGTCAACACACATTTGTAAGGAACAAATACATATAAAGCAAGTTCCACTTGAAGGTAATTTGGAAGCCAAAACACAGACTGTATTCCCAATTTAAATTTTTCCTACAGAAAAGGAAGCTTTCCTAGAGCTAGATGGATGTTTTTACATCAGTCATATTGCACTGGATACAGATATCCTACATTCAGCATACACAGTTCCTTTGACACATACAACCAGCAAGAAATTTAAAGTGTTTTCCAGATGCACACTCAATTTGCCTTGGAATAGTTTTTACTAAAATAAAGTAATTTTTCAAAGACATTTGACACTTTTTTCTGAATCACCAAATCTATTGAATAAGATTATTGACCAGACACTAACAAAGCAGGTACCATGTGGCCTGTAAGTTAAATTCTCTTATTTGGAGGGCAATGAAGTGAGGAGACTCAGCCCCTTCTTTGCTTAATAGGAAGATGTAACATCTCAAAACACGCAACACAAAAATATTATATTAACAAATGCTTTATCTAGCATTTCTAACAGTTCCTCACAAGGAAAGTATTTTGTTTTCATGGTGAATTGCAAACCAAATTCAGTTTAATACCCCATTGGTTTCCTCAGGTCTCTTGAGCAGAATTTCCCTGGAAATTTATTATTTTTAAACCCACAAACACTACTACCAAATAAAGTTTCAGATGAAAGCTAAGAGGAAACCAGTCTGAAGTTTCTTCAGAATTAAGTATTTTCTCTTTCCTCACAGAAAACAGAAAATGTCTTATAAGAAATTCAAGATCAGCCACATACCAAGTAATTTAATAATAAAGATCCTAATGACAATGTGCTGGTTTCAGCTGAGGTAATTTTCTTCCCAGTGGCTGGTATGGGGCTGTGTTTTGGACAGCATTTTGTTCTGAAGACTGAAGTAGAGTGATGGTGTTTGTCTTCCCAAGTCACCATTAGGTGTGATGGGGCCCTGTTCTCCTGGAGATGACCAAACACCTCCCTGCCAACAGGAAGTGGTGAATTAATTCCTTGTTTTGTTTTGCCTGTGTGCATAGCTTTTGCTTTCCCTATCAAACTGCCTTTACCTCAATGCATGAGTTCTCAGCAAGCAACTGCCTGGGGTTAAACCATGACAGACATAAATATACAGAGTTGAAGACAAAAATAATTTTTAAGAAGTACACCAATGCTGGAACAGTAAGTAATTTTTAACATCCTTACTAAGCTGTATTATTTTAAATAAAATAAATTGAATTCTGACACCACAGCAATAAATTCAAGCTGCAATTGAACACACCAATTCCTTAAGACTGATTCTTTTGCATAGCTGGTACCATATTTTCTTTTACTGTTTCTTTTATAAAGTAATTAAAAAGTAATCCTTGTATTCTGTATTCCAGTTACAATAGAGGCTATGGTTGAATGCATTGTGCTGCTCTCATCAGTGGCTTTCTCAGAGATCACTGGCTCCTTGCATCTGCTGTTGTAACAGCACATCTAGCCACTCCCTTATCAAAAGGATCTGAGTATAGAAAGTTCAAACACTTTCAATAACGCTTCTATCTATCATTTTTATAAGAACCAAGGCAGGGAGCAATCACTGTGTATTCACACAGGAGAGCTGCAGTGATGCTAACTTATGACCTTCACATAGAGAGGACAAAGGAAAGGCACACGGGAAGCCCACAAGGGGCCAGGACGTCTTAGATCTGCTCTGCCTGAGCTGCATGCCTGCTGCTTTGAAGGCACACAAGTATTCCCTGGTTAGAGCCATATCATGCATAGAGCTGTGGCCTAAATTAAATCCTACTGATTTTCCTGAAGTCCAAATGACCTCACTAAGGTTGATTTCATGCAAGTCAATAGACTGACAAGGCTCAGATCCAGACTGAAGCAACAGTCATGTTATACAAGGGAAAGAATTTTCAGATTCTGGTATGTCTTGCAGAGTGTTTCAGCCTTCATGACAAGTTCAAAACAGTTCTGTCAATTCTGCCCTGCTCTGTGAAGTATCTTGTGTTGATCTCATTTTACTTAAAGAAACTTCAAAAACTCTCTCATCAAAATACTACTAAGCTATACTGTAAAATTTTCTAAACACGAGAGTGGAGGGAAAAGAAGCATTAGCAGATTCATATCCTGGTTATAGATGATACAAGGTATTAACTGTACAAAGAAAAGCCTGACCTGTAGCAAGTCTGATCATATATTTCAGGTTTCAAAGCCAGAGAAAAACACAATTCTTAGCAGCTTCATTATGCTTATAGTCACGAAAAAGAAAACAAAACAAAAACAAACCTGTTTAAATGTAGGAAGATTGCATAGAAAGTAATTGAAAATAAAAATGGTGATCACAAGTCATTGGGTTCTTCTAAACTTTCTGCTCTTAGGATACTACTTTGTGTGATTAATTGGAATTAAGCAAGCTGTAATTTGTAACAACACCGTGATAAACAATCTGCTTTTCTGCATTTGGGATATTTCTTGAATTGCAGCTTCAACAACAGATACTGTGGGCTAGGAATTATTTATTCAGTGGCAGGAGGGGACGGTGTATGCCTGTTTTCCTCCATTTTAACAACATCAATGCCTCTCAAGCCACAGATGACACTAGCAAGATGTAAGCTAGCAATTTAACTTAGAACATCTCTCGTGCTTTTGACACGCAGACCTCGTGTCACAAAATGCTGCAGTTCTGACTACATCATTATGTAGAGCATGACAGTCAAGTTTATTGTGGTGCTGCAGGTTCAGTGCTTGGAAGCACCCCAATTACATGATGTCAAAGGCTATGTGCTGCTGATGTGGCAAAAACACCGTGTCTTTCAGCCCTGCAATGTTCTAATAATCTGCTGATGCCAGCATGACTCCCACTACACGCCCATGGCCCACACTGGTAATGTGTGACATTTTTTCAAACACTGTCTGGGGAACTCAGATGGACAATCTTGGTTCCTTTTCACCTTCCAAAACTATACACCAAAGTCCTACACTTATTATACAAGATTTCTGTGGATGTTGCAATATTTACTTCTAAGGAAATGTAAGACTACCTGAAGATACAAGGTGATTTTGGACATCGGTGCACCATTCATGGCATGCATAAAACACCTTGAAGACATTTCATCACCCAGCATGAAGAGGCCAATTAAAGACTCAGCATTGACTCTTTATTTCTGAACATAATGTTTTCAGATGCATAGCCAAGTCTTCATACAAAAAAAAAAAAAAATTCTCCTCCCTAGAGATTTACTTCATCAATACTTCACCCTCTTCAATACTGTCTCTTCACCCTCAACAGCTCTGTCTGTGGGCTAAAAGTTTTTTCTCATGGGAAACGCTATAGTCTCAATTCACGAAATATGACCATAGGCTGGTTTCTAATTTCCAATGCACTTAGTAACAGCAAGCCTTTTTCATCCCATAGAGAAAGCTGCAGAGCTAATGGCTTTGACAGCTTCCCAAAGAGCAGTCTTTACCACACAGCATCTTCACCCTTACCTCAAAGATATTTTCAAGCTCAAAAGTAGTTACATTATTTCACATGTTGACACTGCGGATTGCAGCAGCAAGACTTCCAGCTGCTCCTAGAAAAGGGCTCACACTAATTTATCAGCAGCAAAGGCATATCCGTTTGCCTCCTCTAGACCTCTGCAAGCAGCTGTAATTCCAGTGCGAGTGAAGCAGCTTGGTTTCCCAAGTTGCCAGGAAGCATACAATTGTAAGAAGATTCACAGATGAGTTATGATAAATGTTTGGTATTGTGACCTGTGATGCAACACAAAAGAATGGTTGTTGTTGCCTAAACTTTAATGGAGTTAATCCTCCCAAATGCTGACAAATTACTGCCTGCGGCTATTTAAAATCACATTTCTAATGCAATAATCCTATCTGCATTACAATGAGTTGGGATGAAATGATTAGGTGCCTGAGATTTTTTTGCACAGTGAATTAAGTCACTATACAGACTGGACATGCTTGTTCACAAATTAAAGGTCTGGACGGAAATGAAATTCCATTATTCTGCCACTTGCTAAGCTTTGAGGAAGGGTTTATTACTGTCCTGTCTCTACTGGGAATGTTTCTAAAGCAGCTACAAGCTAACAGAAACCTATTTTTCATTGTATCAGCTTCAGGGCTTTCTTCATTATTAATAATTACAAGTCTTTGACCACTGAATGAGAAGACTAATTCAACAATATATAAGCAAAAAAATCAGATAGCACCAGTAAATGGGTGAAAAAAAATCAAAACAAAACTGTGCCCTGAATGCCAGTTCTTTCCTTCCCTCTTGTGCTCAGAGGGATGAAAAAGACTGTGCTCAGAATTTACCCAGTTCTTAGAAGCACAGACTTTTTAGGTAAGGGGAAGTCCACAATATAAACTACCTAACAACATTGGTGCTATCCATCCTCACCATTTATAGTAAACTCTTACTTCCTGCTCCAATCACAATATGCCTGGGCAGCAATTCACATCTACACACTCAAATCAGCTCAGTTTAAAGGCTGTATTCAGGATTTTTGGAACCACATACTAACACATCTATAACTGCCAGCTTGTGAGCATTCTTATTAGCAATCCATGGCTTGTTAACACACAATATAGTTTGTTACACATGAATGTAGCAACTATTCAATTCTTAGATGCCTGTGAGGTGTTCATTGAAGACAGGTGATGTCACAGGTTTGTGAAATCCATTTGCTTTGAATTCAGAAATTTTGATAAATTTGGGAGTATGATGCCATAAATTTCTACACTAGAACTTTGTCTCAAATTACTATTACAGGTTATTTTTTATGCTAAGCTTTTTCTTAGGCTATATTTTTAGAAGAGCATCAGACAATCTTTATCCTCATGCAACATAAACCCCACAAACAACAGGCACCAAAAGCTCCAAGATGCCCTCAGTCACAAACTGCAGGGTGCAGCTATATCAACCACCTGTGCTAGTCAATTCCCACAGGCCTGCTTCACTTGGGGGTTACAATAAGATTTAATTCACATAAAATATAACCCCTTCTATGCGTGTAACTGCTGAACATCATTAAGTCACACCTGTATCACAAGAGGAGGAAAAAGAAACAATAAGCTTTTAGCACTATTCTTTTTGCTGTTGGCAGGGAACCTGGCATTTTAAATGGCCAAAATAAATTAACGTAACTATAATTATATATTCTTCACCTTTGTGCCTTACAAAAAAAAAAAAAAAGACATTTCCATCCTGTTGATACATTAGGAGAGAATGTTTCTATTTAACATGGAGAGCTAAACACCTCAACACTAACAATGACCTAGTCAGAAGCAGTTTGCTCTAGCTTAAGTGTGGCTTTTTCTCAACAAATTAAAAACTTCAGTACATAGCTTCATGCATAAAGCCTGGTCTGTTTATGAAGCAAGTAAGTATACTATTACACTTGACAGATATATACAAACCTTTACATGATTGCACACTGTCAAAAACACCAGCGTAGGTTCATATTTGGATGGGTTTCTGCAGATTCCAATATCTGCTACTAGATACACATTAAAACACAGATACTCTCATATTCTGCTTGTTCTGCAACACACACTATCCCAGATGACGAGCATTTCTAAATACAGCATAAATGGGAAACAGGTGCTACAGGCTGTACTTATAATACCATAGAATTTTCTAGGCTGTCTTCAACAGCAACAACAGAAAATATGTGTCAGACGTGGCTGACTAAAAGATGACAGACACATTTTAAATGCTCCATTTAATAGTTCTAATAAAGGAATATCACCAATTAGCTGTGTCCTGTGGGCAGAGTCTTGAATTGTAGGACGCTTTGCAAGTTCTGAGGGAATACCCAGAATCAAGAATATGATCTGCTCCTTCTTCCACTTAACTCAGTGGCAGGAGCCACTCCACACTCAAAAAACCCTATTTCCATAGCAGCAATCAAGAACAGACCTCACAGGACCTTGAAAAAATGCCAGCTACATTAACACAGTGTGGTTAGACTTCAGTCTCAATCCAAAGCCAGTTTTCCCCAGACACAAACAGGTTTCCACAGTTTGAGAAACCCTGTACATCTCACCCTCAGAAGGGACTCCCAGAGTGTTACTATGGCACACACAGAGGCAGCTCACAGGCCCTGAGTGAACTAGCAGAGCCCATGCCAACACCTTGCTTTCCTCAAAGCAGACACTGATAAGGCTACCCCATTACACCAGGGAAAACAAACTTTTAAGACCACCACAGTATACTCAATCCAAAGTATACCACAGTATACTCAATCCAAAGAAATCAATGGCCCCAGCCATGATGTTTGTGTCCCACATCATCCAGCCCAGAGCCTCACTCTGCTGGGCAGCACCTGCTGAACACGAAAAATCACAAGCCCAGAAAATTCTTAGCAGTCACAAGCCAGAAAGGATGAGAGAAAGAGATGCTTCTGCAAACATCCACAGCCAGCAGCACGTACCACAGAAAGGAGCTGTGTG
Source organism: Irena cyanogastra (assembly GCA_013397155.1). Lineage (NCBI taxonomy): Eukaryota > Metazoa > Chordata > Aves > Passeriformes > Irenidae > Irena > Irena cyanogastra. The sequence continues at coordinate 2,376,699 of VWZV01002419.1, forward strand.
CCAAAGGCTGGAGTACCTCAACAGGATTGAGCCTGCAAGTACTATTAAACACAGCAAACAGGGCAGAGGGTCACCCAAGCCCGTGAAGACCACCTTACTTGTGCCTCCTCCCTTGCTCCTAAATGCACAGATTGGACAGCACTTTTGTCAGTGGCACTCCTACAGAAGTGGAAGGTTTGGAAAGGAGGTGTAAGAAGGAAAAAAAGAACATAGGTAAGGAGGCTAAAAGGCTACTGATACAAATAAAGATTGGCCTGTATAACACCATCAGCTAAACTAAGTGAACAGCCAATCAACTAGCAGCAGAGACACAAGGGTAACCTCTTAGGAAAGCTAGGATAGGCAATATCAATCACTGTTGCAGTAAAGGAACCCCCTGCAAACATTTATGCGACCAAAATAAGTCAATTGCTATTTAACACCATGCCTTGATGTTAGTTTCATCCTCCCCTCCACCCCTAATCTCAGTTATTCTGATGGCTCCCATATCTGTATCAGTAATTTCTCACTTACACCCATAGCTGGTAATTACTGTCAAATCACACAGCCTGAAATTTGACAAGATTTTGGTACAGGGCCACTTCAAAGTGAAATCAACCATGTATTAATGGTTAAATTTACTATTAATTTTGGGGATCCACCTTCCCTTGTTCATGAATTCAGTTAAGTCAGCTCTTAAGACAAGGTAATAACCAGCCCTTGAGTCTTTTGTTCATGAGAGCACCAACTCCCTCTCAAAGAGCACATAAATAAATCATGGAGAGAACAACACAACAGCAATACCAGGGACCCTTTCTCAGCAGCCAGCTCTTTTCCGTGATACCTCTTTATTGTAACCACTAATGAAAACTCTTTGAAGTGGAAGAGTAAATATTATCATTCGATAGTACCTGGACCCAACAAGGCAAACAAAATTGCATTGTACTACATTCCAGGAGCTGCAGACCCATTCACAATACAACGCTCACAGGGTTGCTATGGAGGAACCCAATGCTTACTATTTTAGTAGCATGAGGTCAGCCAAGGGCTGCTGGTCACTCCTTTAGGGCTGTTAGCCTTAATCTTATATGCACAACAAAAAGGGGGGGAAAATGCCAAACAAAACCAAGGAATTTCAGAGTATGCCTTTGGAGGTACCAAATACCCCAAGAGAGGCAGAAAGCAGGTTTCCAACTGTATTCAGGATGAGGCAGCTCTTAAAACCTGAGACTTGTCAGAAATGCTTACATCCTCTTTTGGCACAGAAATATTTAACCCAACGTTCAGAGTCTAGCAGCTTCAACTATTATTGGGAATAATAAAAAAAAAATCTGGCACCTCTCTAGAAGAGAAGCATCACCAGGTTATCTTTCTGCTAAAGACACCTGGGAGAGCTGGGTTCAATGCCATGATCTGCCACAGCCCCACTGAGTGACCTTTGGGCTCACACAGCATTTCAATGGCTCATGTGAACCCGGAGGTACAGAACTCCCTCGATGGAATAGAAACCACTGGCATCAGACCATACGTACACACCTCACTATTAAGTTGGCTGCCAAGTCTAAGAACAACTTGTAAATCCATCCTGTAGGAATCAAAGATAGCAAAAGGGCAAGGGACCAGTGACTCCGATGTAATATTCCCAACCCTACTTAGCACCAACACAAAAAAAAAAGGAAAAAAAAAAAAAAAAAAAAAAAAAAAAAAAAAAAAGCAAACCAGCGCTCAGGAAATAGCACAGAACCACTGTCAATACAATGAAAGACAGAGAAAAGAGTCGCGCTGGAAGGACTGTCACAGATACCCCTGAAGCCAGGCAGCCCTCCGGAGACAGAGGCACGCTGCTCCACATGAAGCAGAAGGAGGGAATGGGAAAAGGGAACAAGACCAAGAAGGGGGCGAACACAAATAAACCGCAGAGCGCTCGGCGGTGATCACCGGCAGAGAGGAGCCCAGGTGGCCGACAGCCCCGGCGGCTGCTGGGAGCCGCTCCGGGCACAGGGACCCCCCCGCCTCCCCCGGCCCCGCGCTCACCTTGCTGCTGACGGGCCCGGGGATGAGGAGCTTCAGCGCCTGCCTCTTCAGCTCCGCCAGGCGGGCGTTGCAGTGCTCGCACCAGACACCGCGGTCCGAGCCCGGCGAGGAGCCGCCGCCGCTGCCGGAGCCCGGCGAGCCGGGGCCGAAGCCCGGCGAGCCGCCCAGGGA
>VWZV01002419.1:2378897-2442938 GCA_013397155.1 Irena cyanogastra
GGGGGCGGCGAGGGGGGGGGCGGGCCGGGGGGAGCCGGTGAAGGAGCCCGGCGAAGAGGTGCCGGAGCCGGGGGACGGGGTGCCGGAGGAGCCCAGGGCAGAGCCAGCTCCCTCCGGCGCCGGGCGACCGCCCGCCCGGGACTCCTCGTACGCCTTCCGGTACCAGCTCTCGGGGGAGAAGGGGGCGGCGGGCTTGGTGGGGGAGCAGGGGTCGGTCACCTGGAGCGGGAGAAGGAGCAGCGGGTCAGGCAGAGAGGCCCGGCGGCGCCGGCAAGTTTCGCTCGGACGCTCCGCGCCCGCGGTGGCCCCCGCGCCGCGCCCCGAGCCGCCGCCGCCCCGCACCGCGGAAGTTGCGCGGAGCCGGGGGACGATCGCCGGCAGCCGCCGGGAAAGAGGCGCAGGAGCCCCGGCACTGTGGCGACCACCGCTCCGAGCCGCCCCGGCGCCGACAACTTACCCCATATTTTCTGCTCCGCGCCGTGACCGCAATCCTCTCCTTATTTCCAGCCACTGAATTCATGGTGGCTTCGCAGGGCGGCGGGAGAATTTCCTACAGGTTTCCCAGTCCGCATCCGAAGGGAATAGCCAGTCCCGGGAAGTCCCCGCGGTGCGGACAGGCTTGCTCCCTCCGCCGCCTCCGACGGTATCGCTCAGCCCCAAAACACCCGTCAGTTCTCGGGAAAACGCTTGGGACTGGGATTCTCTCCCGGTCGGTTTTTCTTCATTGTCTCCCCTTTCATTCCCTTACAACCCTTGTTTTCACAGAAACAGCAACATCCAAATCAGGAGCGGTCCCCGCCGATAGGCAGCACAGCTCTCATCCGCAAGTGAGGTGAAGCATCCAAGGTAGCCTTGGGAAGGCGAAAGAAGGAGCGAGAGCAGAGCTCTCCCAAGCAGAGGCGCTTTCTGCCTCCGCTACAGCGGCAACTTGTTCCCTTCGCCAAGGTTTGTAACTGAGTTAGAAGAAATCCTCCAAAAATATCGGGATCCAGGCTCTGGGAGGAGCCTCCGCGCCCCTTGCAGCCAATATCCTCCTGCCCATTTGTGCCTGACAGTTTTGGAAGGGAGGGAAGGAAAGACCCGGGCTGCGGAGCCCCGTGCACTCCCCGGTCAGCGGCGGAGCTGCAGGGCTGGCGGCGCCGGAGGCTGCCAGCAGACTGCCAGAGCCTCACCGCTGCTCTGCGCGATGCCTCGGCTGCCGGGAGGGTCCATCTTATTTTGCAGTATTTCTTGATTGACGTCTGTGATTTCCCCCCGTTCTTGAAAAGGGCGGGTGGGTGTGAGGAGGGGGGAGAACCTTGTTGCTTCCACCGCAGTTATTGGTTAGTTGCCTCTATTCAGGCTCTAATGAACATGATTTCACAAGTGTTCCCAATCCTCCCTAAATAACTGGGAAAGAAAAGCAAACTGTATTTATGACAGTCACTGGCATCTCTTTTCCGTGTTGTAATTTTACGTGTATTAATTTAACTTGCAGTCAAGGGCGTAATAAATTGATCTCTTAACAATGAAATTCTACAGACTTGTGTCCCTGTTAATCTTTTCTTTCTAATTACGATTTCCATTTGCTGATCATGTGTATCTGTCACATATCCTTTTTTATTTCAAATCCTGTAGATAGAAAAATCATCTCTAATAAATCTTCCCCCTCAAAACGAGTAGGTAATTTTCTCAGAAATGGAGGCAATAAAGAGCTAAATGCCAGATCCCCTGATAAGGATCATAACATGGATAGGTTGATGCAACTGAGAGGGCAGAACACACAAGGGACTTACATCCACCTTTCCAACCTCCTATTGTTACTTCCATATAAATGCATCCTTCCAGCATCCCTAGTGTACCTGGGCCACAACAGCCATGAGGAAACAAAACCAGCCTGCTGAATCGCTGAGCAAGGAACCTCCCAGTGCTTGTATGTCTTTACAGATACTCTGCCAGTAGTAGAGATGTATAAAATGCTCTGCTGTGTTTTTACTTCACTATGTTGTCACTCTGAGAGAGGAACAGCCATTCCTGATGTGTTTAGGAAAGCTTTAATCTAAAGCTGACACAAGTGATGCCATTCAAGATAGCCAGGCTGCATCGGTAGTGCCTTGTGCACACAGGTGACCCCAAAAAGCGGAACAAATGGGCAAACAAAGGAGGTGCACCCCAGCTGCTGTTGCATGTGAATGGGTTTCACATAAACCCGCATGCGGAGATCCCGTGGTTTGTTCCGTAGGCAGACGTGAGAGGGATGACAAGGTAAGGCAGGGAAATGCCATGCGAGCCCACAGCGGCACAGAGCTGTACAGTCTCCCCTGGCCCCGCGGTGCTGACGGGGGGTAGCGCTCACACTGAAGGGTAGAACTGCTCGTTCTCTGGGCACCGCTCTGGTGCCGAGCTGGCAGACTTCCTTCGTTTTTCGGCAGACCTTGAATTCCTCAGCTCCCAGCTCTGCCTGCCTAACCACGTTCGCTGCCGGGGACCGTGGCCCCGGCGCAGCACCGCGCTGCCGCCAGCACGGCGGGCAGGGGCGCGCTGACCCCTCCCGACCCGCACGCCGGGCCCGGACAGGACCGGGACGCCGAGCTCTGCCAGCCCCGCGGCCGCCGCTCTCCGCACAGACTCGGGTCCGGGGCGGCAGCGGCGCCCGGCAGCGGCTGGCGGGGCAAGGGCGCACCGCGGCTCCGCGGTCCCCNGCGCGGCGCTGCCCCTGCTCCGGGGAACCCCCCGCCTGCAGCTCCTCCGGGCAAGGCGGCAAAGGGCTGCGCCTTTCCTCAGGCGGAACTCCTCCCAGGACTCTTAGAGCCTGGCTGGGTGAGGGCTCCAGCATCATCCTAAACGAGATGGTTTCACACTCACGGCTTCGGTAGGGTGCCTGCCAGCAGCGCGGGTGAAGGAGTGCCGGAGCAGATGAAGTAGCCCAGCAGGGCTGGGATGCCTTCCATATGGCAGGATCTTGAGGAGGATGGCGTTCTCGGTCCTCAGCTCATGGCTGAGTTTGGTTTGAGGTGGAGAAGTAAGGTCATATCTGATGAGAAGGCAGAACACCTCTAGCCAGGAAATTAGGACCTCAGGACACGGTGAAATTGAGCTTTGAGCCTGACGAGTCTCAGTAGCAAATTTGTATTTCCTTATGTCTCACGTTTGAGGGAAATTTTAAGAAGGTGCATTTGGAGAGCATCTCTCACAGCTTGTAGGTTTGTAACTTTGTTGGTAAATAGCTCTGTTGCTGTTGCATCAGCTCTCCTTCCTGACAGGTGTCAGTATTTACTGGCATTTTGGTTTTCAATAAAGACTTTACTGAATTGTGAACAATTCAGGAAGCTGCTAGATAGTTCAAATTTTCTAGTTCGAGGTATTTTGCTGCTAAAATCTTTCCCGTTCTTGTTATTTTGTGCTGAACTAAGTATGGGACAGTATCACTCCAGCAAGAAGCTCTGCTAAGAGCCCTTTCTCTAGGTTAACAATTTTCTCTCTGAGAAGCATTGAGGTATGGCTTTCTCCCTCTCTTTAGCTCTCTAACGTGGAAGTTGGTTTGGTTTCGTCTCACAAAAACCTTACACTCTGCATGTCACTAATGAAAGATTATTAGCAGAATCACCAACATGCCAATGGCAGGCAGCTCCACAACTCTCAAGTTTACACATTTCTTCTGTCATTGTAGCCGGTAGTCATGGGAATCTGCCTTAACCTTAGTCCTGGTAAATAATTTCTGCTAGCAGTTCAGAAGTTAGACTGATTGTTGTTCTTAATTTGAGACAGAGCTGAAAAACTGGGCTGTTCTGACATTTATGAGTAAATGGGCAAGAGCCAAAGCCCTTGGATGCAGGCTTAAGTGTCAGAGGTTCAAGCTAAAGCTGGTCTCAAAGCATTGTGGCTGGATTTTGATCTCAATCTAGGCATGACACATCTATGGACTGTTATGACCTGTCTTTTAGCAAGTATAAAACCTTCCAGTATCTCCATCATACTGCAGTGTGTTTGCCACGGTGTACTATTTCTCTGCTGCCTTCAGTGGCTTTCTTCTGAGCATTTCTCAGTGTGAGTGCAATTAAATTTGACCTAGAAGTTCAGCTTCATCACTCAAATCTGAGATACTGGCACAAGCCCAGTTCTAGCCACAAACAGCAGTTTATAAGAGCTGGAAATGTTGGATGCATCAAAGAAGTGCTTTGAGGTATTCACATTTTTAATAAATTTCAGAATAAAAAAGGTGACAGCGACTGTAACTTGAAGAGTCATCGCTGCCTGCACAGAAGCTTTGTTTCCAGGTTTGGTGCTAATAAGTCTCAGTATCAGGTCTTACTCACAATTTTAAAAAGCTTCCTAGGGGAGATTTGAAATGCATGACAGCTCCGATACTTGCTTAAAGCTGCATATTAATGAGCTAGAGTCCATTGGGGGACAGTGAGGAAATTGAAGGCATTTGTGGTAATACTGACAAAGAATTAATTGTAAAGATAGAAACAGCTAATTATTAAGAGCTACAAATAAAATCACCAGAACTTTCTCAGTTTGACATATTTCATCTCGAAAACCATTTCAGTTCTTGCTCTCTTCCCCTTGCCAAACTATTGGACCTTTTCAGTAAAAAGCTCTGGTACATCAAACACATTAAGTCCCTTTATCCTTTTGTATAGCCCCCACATGAGCAGAAGCACACATAACCACAGTCTGAGTATTCTGCCAGGTTTATGAATACATGCAGTACAGGAGGAAATCGGCTGTATGGACCAAATTTTTTGTCCTGGTGCTGTAAGTAATGTTCCTTCCATAGTATATGGGATGTACGATGTGTCTGTAGAGTGTTTTCCTACTTGCTCTCGACAATTGTTGAGCATGATGTCATGGAGAATGAAGGCTGGGCATTTCCTCTGTATGACCTGTCTGCTGGGGTGTTTGCTGTACCACAATTTCTAGATCAGTCCCAAGATTTACCTTGTGTGTCAGGGCAAAAGTAGATGATGCTGGAAAATAAGTACTTCCCAGTCACTGCTACAATCCCCAGTTCCAGGTGGTGTAGCATAGACAGGGAACCCTCCAGGGTGTCTTTACAACAGCTTCTGCTTCCTGCTGTTACCAGCAGACCCAAATCAGTCCACTTTGAGTATACCTTTTCCCACAGCAAACAACAGCAGGGTCTTCCTGTGCTCCTGACAGGGCTACGTCTCCCTGTTTGCTTGGTGTAGTCCTTTTGCCTCAGGGCCATTGCACAGATGTTAGCCTGTACTCTCCTTGCTCCACTGAGAGCCTCCTTGAATATCTCCATAAAATAAATGGAAGCCACTTGTGTTCAAATTCGGACAAAGAGTCTCATTCTGTTGGAAAATAGTCGTCTTTAAAATTCACCTGTGCTCAACACCAGAAGCAATAAATTTTCCACAAAGGACTGTCTATTTGGATTCACTTTGAATTGAATTTTTTTCTATATTTCAAATGTAAAATACTCCATAGATTTTTTTAGAAACTGCTGTCATAGTTTCTGCCACACAGCTCTGCCTTCATCCATAAATCTTTATGTTCTCAGTAAAAATCAATGTCTCCTTATTAATAAAATATTGATGCATTTTTCATAAGTAATAAAGGATACAGTGTCATGCACATACCTATACTCATGGAGCAGGGTTGCATGGAGAACTTTGCAATCATTTTATGCATTGGAATGCATTGCAATGACAGGCATGCAGCCAATTTTGGTTAAGTTCATAAATTCAAATACTGAAATTTGACAGAATCCCATTTTCTGTTTCTCAGGCACAATAAGTATTCATTGCAACTCCAGAACTAAAGACAAGCCTGAAAAACTGGGAGTATCTATAAATTGCAAAGCATCAAGTCCTAGCAATGCAGATATTACACAGAACAGCAACAGAGCAAAAAATATTGATGTAACAACAGCCAGTCACAGTCTCTAATGAAGAAAGATAAAGACTGCTTCTTGTCTAGAAACCTTGCTTGCCTCTATGGGCTTCCTGAATTGCCAGGAATTTGCTCTGGAACACTGCCAGCAATTTTCCCCGAGCACAGAGACATGGCTGAAGATATAAGAAGGCAAAAGATTTGTTTTACATGTTCTTCAAAGAACCTTCCAGCTACCAAGGAAAAACATGTCTTCCAGAAGAATTATTCTCAGTAAATCTCTTTGGGTAGAAAAGGAGAGAAGGTGGTATTAATAGTATTAGCAAATAACAGCATTAATAGGAGGAATATAGGCCAGCACATGCCAAAGTGAGAAAGCAGGTAAAGGAGGGTAGCAAGTGCCAAACCAGCGTGTGTTCCTCCTTTGCCCTAGGAGCCAGGGACACAGGGCAGATGGTGTGGCAGGGGGTAGGCAGCCATAGCACAGCAAAGTGACCAAGCAGCTCTGAGAAACAAGCAGCAAAGCATTTATATCATCACATTTTTATGCTGCATCCTTTCTTGTTGCAGGAGTAATTTACAGCAGTGCAGATCAGCAACAGAGCTGGCATCACAGGCACTAGTCTATCATAGTTTTGAATGTGTAAATGCCCTAAATGAAAGATGATACAGAAGGCAGCAGGCATTTCTTTCCTGCCCCTCAGCTCGTGTGAGGTGAACTAATTCAACTCAGTGCTCAAGCAACAGAGAATTACATTCATGATAAGCTGCGTCAGAGGTCTCACTGCAGTATGCTCCTGATATTCTTATAACAGGAGGCACTCCAGATCTCAGAGCATCTATTTCATCTGAAACTCTTTTTCAGCTCTTCTTCAAACATTTCCTACACTCCTTTTATCCCCAGTTTAGGGTTAAAAGTGAACCCTAGACCATGCAAATTTCCAAAAATTTCATTGTTCCGTTTTTCTCTTTGCAGTAGATCATTCCACACTGATTATATTCTTCATCAAGCAACTGCAGAGGGCTGATGACTGGCTTATCTGCCTGCCATTTCCCTCAGAACTCTTTGTTACCTGCCTCTAGTTGGCCTTGAAAGACACAATTTGGTCCCTGTATCCCTCTCTTCATCAGCTTGCTTGCAGGTGGGAGGCAGAGCCATGGCTAGACCTTGCATATCCTGTGGCTGGAGATCAGTGGCCAAAAAAGGTACAGAGCCTCTCTCTTTGCCCCTTCCCTGTCTGCTGCAATTAGTTTTTCTCCAGTGCATTCTGCTCTCCTGCTCTGACTGCATGAGTAACCCAGAGGGGAAGTCCAGGAGGATTCATGACTGGACCCAGATCACTTCAGTTTCTGTGTCAGCCTATCAAGGGGTGTTCAGGCTTGGCAGCACAGCTGTGGAGAGCAGGGGAGGAGTAAGGCATCCCTGTCCATCAGAGGGTCGCCTTGAAGTCGGTGCTCCAGGTGAACACGGTTTGCTATGTGCAGGAACTTCTTTCAGGTTTAAACAAAAGAGCAGATTTGTCACTGAGGACAGACATCAGTGGGTGGGAGCTGACTCCAACAGCCTGTGTGCCCAGGCAGGCTGGGCTAAAGTATTCCTGCCCAGATTCAGGGCAGAAATACTCACAGCTTTATGGAATTCTCTGTCTGTGGCCCCAAGCTGTGCTCCCTGGAAGCAGCACATGCAGGGGGCAGCTGTGCTCAGCAGCTTGTCTCCACCCCCTGCATTTTGATGTGGCTTTTTTCTGATCCATATTCTGTCAGACACCATGACAGAGGGAAAACAATCCCATGCCTAGGCAGCATGACAGCAAGACAAACACAGCTTCAGAGGTGGGCTGGCAGAAACCAATGGGCATTTCTTCCTGCTGCTGGAAAGCTTTGGCAGAGTGGAAGGCATTATCTCATGCTACCAAACTCAGCAGAACTAGGTCTTCTCTTCTTTAGATAGAGCTTGTCTGCTCATGAAAGTTTCACCAGTTTAACATAAATGGAAGTTCAAATTCCCTTAATTAAATCAGCATGACCTCCTCAATGCTTATTTGTTTGAATTTACATCTCCTTTTACTAGCTACACCCATTTAGTTTGTACCCATGTGAACACGTGCAAGTTGAACTGGAGAGCACCAGCTTTATGTCAAGACATAAAGCTGCATCACTTTCAAAAAGCCAATTTAATGTAACAGCCTGTCATGGTTTAACCCCAGGCAACAATCCATCATCCCACAGCCACTCACTCATTCCCCCTCAGCAGGATGGGAAAGGGAACTAGAAAGGTAAAAGTGGGAAAACTCATGTGTTGAGATAAGAACAGTTTAACAATTGAAATAAAATAAAACAATAATATAAAATTGCAAGGAAAAGGAAAATAAAAAGAAAAAACTCTTAGTCTGCCTGCACAGCTCCTCACTGACTTTTTCCTATACCTATCAGGATGTCTCTTTATACATAGACAAGGTTCAGGAGTGTTTATAATCAACTACATTTTAATTTGGTTGTTTAGTCTTGTCCATATTAAAGAAATGTTCACCCATGCAATTAGCATTATTGAGCATTTTAACCACTGCTAGCCTCATCACTGTATTCACTGCATGATGCCTGATATGCAATAATGCAACAACATCCATTTACAGTAATGCGTTTGTTCCAAATGTCCTAGCACAGGCTGGGTGAAGGCCTGGAAGTGGCTGGTGCTGTAGGAGACTCACAATGACATTCTATGTCCAAGGAGTTTTGGGAAGCAGTCAGGGACATGATAGAAAAATGTGGTGGGCTGCAGTGACAGCTGAGGCTGGTCCTATTTGAAAGTATGAACCAACATTCGGGATAAACATTGCTAAGTGAGGGTACTTGTTGATAATTTTGATGTTTACTGAGAAGCCTTGGGTGCCAGTATGTTCACACAGTTCCTTCTCTAATGAGACTACAAACTGAAGCATGCCTTTGGTCCAAAAGAGCTGGAATCTGTGCCCTGGAACTGGCAAATCTCTGTGTTTGTGAATGCACTCAGGAGCCATTCCGTACTGCTGGGAGAAGCCAGAGCTTCGTTGTTCACTAATGGGAACAGAGTGCAGCTGGGGAGGCAGCCAGAGGACAGGGACTGGTGATTTTGTGTTATCGTGTTGGCACTGATAGGCTGGTGTTGGCTCTCCTGTTATTTACATTTTAGTCTGTGAGAGGATCACATCTTTTCTAGGTAGAAGAGATACTGCAAACCTGGGACGTGTGTTCTTCTATGTCTATGTACAAAAAAAAAAATGAACCATACCATTGAGTGGAAGATCTCAAGAGAAATGGAGGGTTTCTGTAGCATGCTAGGCCTACTTAAAACAGAAAAAGAAGTGTACTGATTCTGATTTTTTTTTCCTAGGAAAGCTGCACTCTACCTCAGGGTAGTGATGACAGTTGATGTAAGGATCGCCTGCTAGAGAGGAGTTCATGTAAGGTTGTATCATTCATAGAATCTTCATTTTATTTGGGGTTCAAGCTGGTGTATTTATCACAGAGAAAACATTTTTGTTGCTAAAAAGTACAGAGAAAGCTCCAGAGGGACCAGTAAGAGTATTGCCAAAATTTCTAAAGTTGAAATTCTCCTATTAGACGCCACACAGCACTTTGAGGAACCTGTGTGGATATAGAGCCTATCTTGTCAGTCACCCTCAATTTCACTTGTAAAGGTTGATGTCTCATGAAGGTGGCTCTCAGACTTACCTGGAAAGCTAACATATTTTTCTAAAAAGTGCCAAATTCTCATGGACTTCAAAAGGAAGGTTAAAATCTTTTAAGGAAGTGTTTTAGGAAGGTGCTCAGATGCTAACTAATCAGTGGGGGTCCACATGAGTTGAAAAATCTTTGTTGCATGAGTCTCTGAGAAACTAGGCAAACAAAATTGCTGCCTATAATTCAAGTCCATCTGGAAAAAGAATGGGCAGCCAGGGCCATATGGCAGCTTCAGCATTAGTAATTGCCATGCAAATAGCAATAAAATGAAGGCTACAATCTTGTATGCTTCTTCAGGGGAAGGTCCTGACAACATTCAGGAGTCTGGCAAAGGGTGAGTGGGTGGGTGAGGGTTTTTGGGTGACTTTGTGTTTACCATTTTCTGTGTTTAAAGAAAAACACGCACATCTCCTTCTAAGCTGAACTGTTTACTATAAAGGCTGCCTACCTGCCTCGACACTTGCTATTCTTTTTGTTTACAGCATACTAGTGAAATAAAGGGGTTAGTTAGGCATTAGAGTTGTATTCAGACTTACTAAGGAGATATAAAAATTTAAAGAGTGAAGCAAGAAATCATTATAGACACTTATTTTACACATCTCATAAGTGTTAACAGTCATAGTCCTCAGTCATGAATAATGGTCAACTCACATTCCCTTGAGCAAACAGGACAAAGAGGTGTTTTTCAGTGGATTACATAAATTAAGTTAGTTTGCTAACTAAACCAAACATCCTGCACACTCATTACTGCTTTTCAAGATTTAGCCACATGGGATACTGAAAATAGCAATCCTTAAAATGCAAAAACCTTACATCTCTTGTCTTGATAAATGAGGATAATTTCCATACATCATAACCACAATAACTTCTTTCCCATGGAGCACTAGACTAATCGTAAAATTCTTCTGCATGCCTTCTTCAAGCAGGTAAGAAGTTCCTTAAATTTAAACAGGGTCTTCATTCTCTTATTCACAATAACTGCTACGTGGCTGGTGCCAGGATGGGGCATCTTAATGGGACTTTTCTCTGGTGCACTTTGACGTCACATCTGTCGTAAGGAAGGTCCCAGGCTACCTCTCTGGCTTCTCAGGCTCAATTTCTCTTCACCATCTTGAAGATATCAGTAAGTGGAATAAATATGAAGAATTTGTCCTAACAAGCTCTGCTTACAAGGGAACAGCTTCCTTTAACCCACGGACCAAACTGGCCATGCAGGAAAGTGCATCATGGAGCCTAAATTATTGATTAATTGAAAGACTGTTCTGCAGAAATGGAAACCATTTATAATCTGTGAATGTAGCAGTGTGAGGCCAATCTACAGAGTTCTGTAAGTAGCAGGCATCCAAAGTATGCAGCTGACACCACCAGAATCCCTGAGGAATGAGGCATTCTCTCCTGGAGGAGGAAGATGGCAGTCAAAGTATGCTCTTGCACATGAACTTTTGACCCATCCAAGTACTGTTGAAGAAGGCACAGCTCATTACCCAGACTCCCAAAGTAGGAAATAATGATGTTCTTTGGATGCATCGGTGTGAGGACAGGTAGAAGATGAGAAAGCAGTTCAGCATTGTTGGTTCCCTAAGGGCACATGTCTGGAACATTCCAAGAATCCCAACAGGCAAAGAGAACTCAAAGGAAATACTACAGGTTGCAGGTTTTAGAGCAATGAGAGATCTACACAATACCATGAAACTGGGCACATTAAGCATGTTCCCCTTGTTTGCCTTCAGTAAACTGCTCAAGCAAGGCACAGGCTCTACAACAACACATTAGATTAGGCTCCAAGCTAAAGACCTTGTGGCTCCTGCAGTTTGCACTTTTCATATTGATGTTGGCAAGACACAGAACTGAAATGGTATAGGTACTTGTCCTCTATTCCAAAATATACAGGTCCTTTTACCAACAGCCCAAGTCTGCATTCAACAGTACAGGTATTAACGGGCCAGAAAGTACTTTATTGTACAAACCAGACTCAGCACACGTAGCTCAGTTATACACACTTTTCAAAGACACCAATTTCCTGTCACGCTACAGTGGCCCCACTATATGGGGACATAACCAGTTGACTAAATATTTGTATGAAAATAGTCTATGATGGGAACACAGAAGACACAGACCTTGCTAACTATAATCACGTTAACTGTGAGCCCCTTTGACAAAGATCTGGGAGATGGGAATTTTGGGACCCCTTCCTGACATCTCCAGAGGCATCTCTGTACATCTGTACAAAGTAAATACCCTTAGTGTGAAGGGCAAAGGTGATGAAAAATTTACCATCTCTGTGAGATGAACACTTAGTGGATGGTAAAACTGGACCTTTATGGAGTGTTGTGGGAGATTAATGATGTTATTGGTAACATCATTGTAGTAATGCAGCAATGAATGTGGAGAGTTTAGTTTATTTTTACAATCCTAAGCAAGAGGATTGTGACTCTCAGCAACCAGGCTTGTTATTAATGTAATTTCATTGACATGGGGCAGTAATGGGACAGTGCAAGGTTTCCTTCCCAGGTGGGGAACACCTGTTCAGAGGAACACTCACTGATCAGCAGGGACTGAAGAAAGACATTTCTGAAAAAATTTATTTAATCCAGCTACCACCTGAAAAATGCCTGGCAAACAGAATCTTATCTGTTGTTCTTTAACAAATATTGTAAGGCTTAAAGATTTCATCAACAAAGCAAAAGTTTAGTGCAGAGTTCTACCTTACAGTTTATATCTGGTTCAGGTCATAACAAAAGGAAAGTGAACTTAGTGGTCTTGGCTGGAAACACATGAGTGCTGAACAAACAGAAGGTAATGACAATACAGAAAGGGGAAGAATGTTCCTCTGTTGCCATTTTTATTGCTCTTGTTAGGAATTTTTATTGAAAGGTAAGTTACAGAGTTAAATTTTAGCAGTGATTAATGCATTGTTTCTTCTGTTGCTCCCTGAGCTTTATTCATTAACTGATGCAGAGAGCTGGTCTTTTCCTCACCATTATTTACCTGTAGTTTCTGACAGTGTCCCTCACAGACCTCACTAAGTATAGAAATAAGAGTCATATTTGAACAGCACTAGAACAAACTTGGCTCCTAATAAGGGACAGTACAATATATATTAAATACAAGTTAGAAAGGCATGTTGTACTCTTCCAGAGCTACTTACTTTTAGATAGCTCTTATTGTTTTTGAAGCTATTGAGAGAAGTGAGGAAGACAGATTTCTTATTTCTTAAAAAGTTAAAATTGAGAGTTAATTTGTCCAAAAGCTTCTAAAACCAAGGCCTTCATAAATGCAGATATGTGACAACTGTATAAAAAGATATTACAAAGCATTTGCACCAAATAGTTTCCTATAGATGTCAGTAAGAATATTTTTGTTTAAAAATAAAACCTGTTTGTATTACAAGTATCTCTGGGGAAGGAAATACATGTATTTTTGCCTCTGAGGGTTCTCCAGTTATCATTTCTTCTTCTCTTCTCTGAATTTTATTGAAGATGCATTCCTTTTACTGAGGTTTCCATGGTTATTGAGCTCCTGAAGATTTCATATTAGCCCAAGCAGCCACTCTTTACCTGGGAGTCTCTGAATGCAGATGTTGCTGCTTCTTGTTTTGTAGGAACTTAATCTGGCAAGCCCTCTTCACCAAACTGGACTTTACTTCCCATCTTGATTTGTGTATTTTTTTCTCTATATTCATATAGAGTTTTTTCCTGTGCTGACCTTTCTATAAGTATATAATAGCACAGGACTTGATTGACATTATCTACCTTGGGGGTGAACATTGCATGTAAAAGGTGTAAAGGTTCAACACATCTATTTGTAGGTCACTTTTTCTAACTTTATGTCCCAAATGTCTGCACTTTACTGTTCAGAATTTCCCCTTGTGTCTGGATCATTCTAAAGCCTTTGCTTCCCCCATGAGAACACGCAGGGTGTGAGCAATAAAGTTCAACTTCTGTGTTATCCTGAGAAAACAGAACAGACTTTCTCTTCATTTTTTAGCTGTATGCTTCCAGCTGACATTGCCTCCTATGGGAACAATAGTTTCTGGCTACTGCAGGCCAGCTAGCACGGCCTACATAGGGAATGTGTTCTTGCACAGCTAGGGACTAATGTCTGTGGGTATAAAAATTCCTCAGAACATTTAAATGGTCCTTTCTCTTCAGCATCAAGTGCCCAGGTTCTGAAATAAGGATGCTACACAGATAGTTTATGGAGCTTGGAGGATTGCCTTGTTAAAATTCTGCCATCACATCCTGAAGAAAGAGTTACCATTATTCCCTTTTGTCACTGGAACCCTTCCTCTCACTGGGTATTGCTATATCATCTCTGCCAGAGAGAACATACCCGTGGCAATTAGAAACAAAGAGATTTACTGGGGGGGGGGGGGGGGGGGGTGTGGAGTTAAGCTCTGCCGTGTCTGCTACTGTCTCCAGTGTTCATTTAGCTGTTTTGAAGGCTAACTTCTGGTGGCAGATCCCCTACTCCAACTAATCCACTAGTTATGCTGGAAAGGTGGTACATTTTTGAAGAGGAAAACAGAGACATCACGAACAAGTGCATCTCATGTTGTACCACTTTACCAGAAGATATTGCATCCCTTTGTGGTTTGAAAGATGGGAAAAGAAGTTTCAGTCTTTCACATGAGAAAACGCAAATGACACATTTCAACGTGCCACTTTTCTTCGTGGCTACTCAGTTCTACCCCATCAGAGCCACAAGAGTTTTGTGAGAACACCTTCCTGAAATCCCAATGCACACTGCCAATAGGAAATGAGGAAAAAGGACAAACCTCTTTCTTCACATTGGTATAGTAAAGCCAATGCTTACATTCTCTCAGCAGTTTCTTTACCTCTGCTTCCTCATTTTTACAGGTGCTTCCAGGATAGGTACTCTGGTGTGACATCAAAAGAAACCTGTCTTGGCAAAAGAGCAGCAGAGAAAACTCATGGCTTTTTAATATATATTGTAAAAAGCTGTAATTAAACAGCTATAAAAAGAGTAACTGGGTTTACTCTGTGTGTCCCCTGCTTTTTGTGATAGATGTTCTTAGACTAAACTGTTGGGAGTTTTCCCCATTTGAGCCTCAGAGGGCTACTGTAATAAAAAAGTGAATGAGAGCAGCATTGCATTGTGCCTCCAGATGAGACAAGCAGTGAAAACAAACTGCACCCAAACAGCTAAATCTGGGACTTGAGCCAGTCTCTGTACACCGAATAATAGCGATCCTGAGCAAATAGACATGTCTTGTAACATTTCCTGAACATCAACAAACTGTGGCTTTGGTAGAGCTCTTGTATTCCTTTTTTCTTTTTTTTTTCTTTTTCTTTTTTCTTTTTCTGTTCTTCTCTTATTTTCTTTTACTTTCTTTCTTTCTTTTTCTTTCTTTCTTTCTTTNGTGGCACTTGTCTCCTTATATTATTTTCTTTCTTTCCTTCCTTCCTTCCTTCCTTCCTTCCTTCCTTCCTTCCTTCCTTCCTTCTTTCTTTTTCTATCTACTTCTTGCCTTCTTTTCGTCTTGAATGGATTGAGTCAAGGGCCCTGTATTTCGAGTGGTCTTCTTCCCACTCCTAGTTATACAACTTTTCAGGAAGTTCTCCCCTCATGATCTCAATGATAGCAAACCATCATATTTAGCATAACAATCTATCTCTGCAACTTTGACAAAGCACGAAGAACTAGAGACACAATCTCAGTTTTCCATTAAATTTGAACTGAATTTCAGTGCACCTCTGTGTTTGTGGGAGCTCTGAAGAATGGCATTGCTTCTCAAGGCAACAGCTTAAGACCACATGAAAACTGGCTATGGTGGGGTTTTTTTAGTTTTGTCTCTGCAATATTGAGTGCAACTTCACCACACAAATAGTCCTTAAAGTTGCACTACTGAGTTTTTCCTGGCTGTGTTACTATGGATTAAAATTTCAGTCTTTGCTACCAGTTTCCAAATGGACCATAATATAGCCTTCATTGCAAAATCTATTGTAATGCATAAAACTTCAATAACTCCCGGATGTAGAAGACCTCAGAGAGCTTCAAATTCTTGCATTATCAGCTCAAAACCACACCTCTAGAAACCCTTAGAACTCCACTCTGGTTATTTTAATCATTTGGATGGTGTCTAGGGAAGACATGGCTGCACACCATAAGGCAAATCTTAGGACCTGTTCTGCACTGGGGGATGCTGCTGTCTTGGCAAGAAAGAGACTTCTGTTGACAGCAAATATTGAAGGACCTTCCTCTATTTGAAACATCTTATTTTGAACTATTTTTTTAATGCTACCATTTAGGCACATATTTGCAAAAAGGAAACCTCTTCCAAAAGGCTTCTAGAAGAAATAGACTCCAGAATAAAAGGAATTGGTTTAGTATATGAAAACACAGAAGCAACGTGTGTGTGTTTTTAAGGCTGCAGTGTCCCCAGGATAATAGCAGGAAAAGATAATTTTACATCTCCATGCAGAAGCATGCCTAGTTTCACTCTTTTGCAGTGAACAATATGGAAAATTCTGACTGCTGACTCTTCCTAATTCTTGCTTGCATTACTATAGACAAGAATT
The DNA here is from genome assembly GCA_013397155.1 of Irena cyanogastra. Lineage (NCBI taxonomy): Eukaryota > Metazoa > Chordata > Aves > Passeriformes > Irenidae > Irena > Irena cyanogastra. The sequence goes on from VWZV01002419.1 coordinate 2,395,004, forward strand.
AACTACTTACACCCATAGTTTTACAATTTTGGTCATTTCAATGACACAACTTGCAAGCTGGTTGGACATCTCTGTTGGATCTTTGAAAGATAAGTCTTCTTTAAAGAGACTAAAAAGTTTTTACAGTGCTGTGTGAGCTAGCTTGGGTATATTTCTGAAGCTCTTCTGTAGACAGAATTCCCTGTGAAGTCAATGGGAGCTCTCTCTGAATAAGAGCTTTAGGATTTGGGCCTCAGGACATAAATGGTGTGATCAATCTTTTGAGCCTAGTGAGTAACATTTTCTTGGCTTTCAGAACTACTCTAAGCCAAACAGTAGCCCCAGGGATTCAAAATAGGTTAAACGGGAGAATCTGCTTTGTTTCAACCGCCATCTTTCTTTAGCTTTTAAATCAGCAGAGTCCCCATGCCTAGTACTGACCTGCCAAAAACACCCTCCAACAATAAAAGCAGATGTCTTAATAGTTAGTTTTATAGTCAAACCTATCATGGCATGAGATACTATGAAACAGAGTTGTGTGCAATGAAAAAAACAAACATACTTGGTGTGGACTGACCTGTTTAGAAGTTGAGACCTGAACATACAGTCTGGAAAAAAAGACTTGAAGGCTGAGAACTTTATTAATTATGTTACAGGGAGGTCCGCTGGCACTGATTTCAATCAGACCATCATAGTACAAAACACCATACAAATATCAGAATTAAGGATAAAAAAAGTCGGCAATACAAGTAGTCAAGACTGATACTCCCTATCTCCTATTCTTTATAATTCCTGTGACTTTATACATGGAAAGGTCAGGTAGCAAGAGACTGTGTGACCTTCCAATACCTCTCATGAAGTCCAGAATGAAACCTGTCTGCCAACCTCTTGTCATTGTCAAGACTACTCTCCCCATTTTGAACAATTATAACAGTGGACTTTACTGGACTTAAAACACCCTAACATCCCAGCCTTGGCTGAACTCCACCATTCCCAGCCACTTGCCCCTGTGAAACTGAAGGCCCAGGCTCTTCTTGCTGCCTGTGATGAAGGTTTTGCCCATGCTGATTTCAGTAGTAGCAAGTCTAGAACTGGTGATAAATCCCACCCTGATATGGGCAGCTATCAAGAAAGTGCAGCAGTGCATCAGCAGTGTGGGGCAGAGCAAAACTCTCTTGCATTTTCAACCCTCATAAGATATCACACAACTGTATTAATGAAATGACACATAAGAGAACCGAGAGAAAAGACCAACTAAACAAGAGAAAAAGGTAGCAAATTCTTATTGCCAGAACAGAGCTAAGAACCTGAACATTTTACAGGCTCTTTCCTGTGTGATATCATGGGTGGAGGTGCACAGATGAACAGCCCAGTTCTTTCCCTGGAGTCCCAGCTCTGCTGCTGGCCTGTGAGCATTTTGGTGGAGGAAGTCCTGCAACTTCTGTTTCTGCCCATAGCCTGTGGAGAGTCCCAAGCAGCTGTAAATATCATGTTGGTATGCATTGCAGTGGGAAAAGTCTTCAAGTGTGAATATATATGGGACTATCACTAACAGACAGAAGAGTGTTTTGGAGAAGCAACTTCAAAGCTGATGAAGGAAACACAAAAAGCAATGTATTACCTGGAATATGAGCAACTGTACTCCCAAGCACAAGCTCAGCAGCTAGAAGAATTCCTCCACAGTATCAGTAAGACTGAGGTCTCCACTATAGACCAGATATGCCCTGACACAACTCAACCTACTTAAAATTTTAAACAAGTAAAGTCTTGTCCAGCAGTGATGTAAACAGCCTGCTGATTCAGTTGTACATGTAGATGGTTTCCAGTGTTTGCTTCTTTGATTTCTTCTTCTTCTTTTAATTTTGTTTTCTTTTTTACGTCTGGATAATGAGTTTCCTTCCCTCTCTCTCCTTCAGTTAGGTCAAAAAACCCTCTGACTTGCCCAGTTTCTTCAATGCCTTGGCTCTATGTCCTGTGTGAAATCCAGGGTCAACACTGATTCCTCCCTGGAGATTTCTCCTTTTGTTCCAGTCCCTTACCTAGGTTCCTGATCTTGAGGGAAGAAGCAAAACAGCCAGCAGGGAGAGGCATGTAATAAGAGACAGCTCAAGACCACTCAGCAGTTCAATTTGTTCACCTCAAAGAAGAGGACAAAGTAACATATTTTCCCTTCAAATTTAGAGACAAAGAGGGGTTTTAGTTCCACCAAAATGGTTCCCTAAGTCTCCTCTCCCTTTCCCTAGGTATGGGTCCCTGCTCATCTCCAGGGAGCAGAGAAGGAGAGCACTCAGTCCCTCATGCAGCCTACCGCCACCATGGGGAAAGGGGTGGCCATGGGCTGGCAAATCATGAAAGGTGCAGGCAAGGGAACAGCCATGTGTGGGCACTGCTCAGCCTCTTCTGGGGTGACCCATGGGGCAGCTGCTTCACAAACCTGTCAGATCACTCTATTTGATTCTAGCTGGCAGAGTGCACTCAGGTTTTAGGATCCTACAGAGTGTGAGATTGGTTCTTGACAATTCTTTCACCCTCAGTTTGGAAATTCTCCAGGCAATAAAATTTGCTTACTTATGCCCAAAGAGAAGACTGCAACTTGCTTTTGTCTGTCCTGTTTGCACATATCTTTCTTGGGGACGGGTATAAGAAGATGGAACTGGAAGAGCTGCTGTACAATAAATTCAGACACAATCACAATCACACTTTTTACTTGCCAGAATACCCTCTTTCCTTGCATTTGAGGACTACAAAATAAAAAATTATATATATTATAAAAGAATGCCTGTTAATATCCTATCTGCACTATGAATTGTAACAGTGCTGTATGTGGATGTCCTGATTTGACACAGCAACAGCTGAGGTGGCTTCTGGGGAGACACCACTAGAAACAAATTGTGCTCTCTCTGGAGCACTGGGAGCTATGAAATGATATCCTGAAACAAGCATCTTCCTGCTGATATCCAAGATGACACTGACAAGGACTCCAAGACTGCATATGAATGAAACTTGTACTCACAACACCTGTGTCAGAAATCTAGTATAACACACTTCCACATCAATTGGAAGACAGGTTCATCTAGAGAAAATAATTTCAAGCTTTGAAAGAGAGACTGAAGAAGGCTAATAAAAATATATTTTCTTAATACGCTTTTGTTGTTCTTGCTTTAATCTTCAAAAACTTCTATCTTCTCCCAGTAAAACTAATGATAGGCTTTGTTCTTCCTTCTTACTGGCAACGTGAAACACAGTAAATGTGTTAACCAGAGTGCATTGCTGAGTCCTAGGAGCAGTGCAACAGCGTTTCCCAGATGCAGCTTAGAACTCTGCAAACGTTGTCTGCCTGCATTAATTCTTCATTATGTTGTTGTTTAAGCAAGTATCAGTGAAAGACAACTTGGGTTAGAGAAGTAAAAAGTGAATCAAAAAATGGTCTCTTTCAGACTGCTTCCATCACCCCATTTAGATCATGCTAATCTCTTCTTTGTGAAGCACAGCAGGTCACTTTTAGCTGTGCATGAAAACAGTTTGTCTGAGCTTCCAGCCCAAATGAAACAAATGGGGAGGACAAAAGACCTGATATGAGGAGGGGTTGTAGGCTCTGTTCTCAGCGCTGCCACTAGAACGGCATGACAGGGAGTAAGGCACTCAGTGCCTCTCGGTGTCAGTCTTCCCCGGATTTCATCAGCTGATGAAGGCTGTGGATGACAGGATGACACAGAGCTGGAATATGCAGTTGGAACAAAGGAGAAGTAGAACATAGTACAGGAGGAAAGCAAACTTGATAGAGAGTAGTAAAACAGAAATGGGGTAGAGTACAAAGTGCAAAATGCTGCTCTTGAGGAGCAAAACACAGAATCTCCTACAAGCTGAGACCTCATCAGCTGCTGGTCACATGGTAGAAAATTATGTACAGTGAGAACTCAAGGGGAAAGAACTTGAACTCAAGTTAAAGAACAGCAGTACAGCAAGAGAAAATTATCAAACTAGAAATAAGAAGACCTGTGAGGTCTGTGGTGGTCTGCTAGCAAAAAAAGCTGAGACATCCATTCTACACTAATATCTTCCAAAAAATGGTGCTTCATCAGTTTATGAAAATCAAATTCTCATCCTGTGATCCTAAGTTTTGAAGACTTGAAATGACTCACTTTCAAACTGGTTACAAAAGGAGAACTGTTCCTTGCCTATAGTAACCGAAATGTTCTCAAGGATTAGGTTGACTATGGAAATGGTTGGAGTGTTCCCTCACACATTTAAAATGAAAGCAAAATACCATGTCAGTGGACTGGTCATATAAACTGGAACTAACTGGTCTGGTTCAATTTCCTATGGTAAAAAAAACACAGATACTTGAAAAACACTAGAAATGATAGAAAGTTTATTTCAAAAGGTGTAACCTACCTGGTTCCTTATTAGTTAAACACCAACAAAGACTACAGTTAAATATAAAAGCTTAATCTTACTAGTATTAGTCACTTTAAGATATTCACTTACCTGCTTATTACGTGTTTTCACAGGTCTCATTTTCTTTTAGTTTTTCAAAAGCAATCACAAAGTTATTTCTTGACTTCATTAACATTATTTTTCCTGCTATTTTCCGACGAAATTCCATTATTTCTTTTCCAGATCTTACACAGTATTTCTGTCAAGAGCTCTTTTTCCAGATGTGAATATATTTTTATATGTGTGTATATATAAACACACACACACGGAGAACCCAAGGAAACATAACTATACAGATTTTACTTTAATTATAAGCACCAAGTCACAAGCTGATCTTTGTTATACTTTAAAATACATATTTCAACTATCTGTCAAGCTGTTACCAAAAGGCATCTCAGACATTAAAGGGGAAGGTTTTAGTTTCGTCTACTACCAGCTTTGTACGGTAATCTCTGTAGTGAAGAGTATTTGTTTCTGGATCTAGAGCAACAGCAAGCATGTCCTCCATTTCCTCCTGAGTAAAGGGCTCACCTGAAAGACAGCAAAGAATAACATTTTATCTTGGTAAGCATCCTTTCAAGGACTGGCAAATTCCGCTGCTTTTCCCTTGAAAGGATCTCCTTTTGATTCTCACACAGAGGAGAAAAGGAACAAAACTAAGTATCTTATTCCTTCCCTTTTGCCGGTGTAAGTCCTGCACACTAAGTGAGCAAGTCTGAAAAAAAGGAGACAGAGGGTCTGGATCTATCTGATCTTCTAGTTCACAGAGACCAAAACAGCCTGTTCCTCTCTGCCACAGATTTTGAAACAACGATTTTTGTCTATTTTTCTCCTGTGTACATTAGAATTATTATCTCTCACTTGGCTATCCTTGCACTTGTATTCACATCATGAAAGACTTCTGGTTTTCTCTTCAAAGCTGTTGATGGCCTATTTCATCTCTCAGAGAACCAGGTTACCATCTGACGCTAGGTCTTGCACAAAACCTGCACACCCTTTTGAACATGAGGCAGGTGGGCATGAGTCAGCCGTGCAAGAAAAGCAGGCTCTTCAAGAGATATTGAGGATTACAGAATGTACAACTTAAATCTCACCTTTGAATCTCTTTGTTTGCATGCAGCTCTAGAATGAAGATCAAGATAATGTAAGAATAAATGAGCACTGAAACCACGGAAACATCCGGAAACCTAAGCTGCAATTTTACAGGACAGCAAAAGAGTCACATACTTAGTGAGCACAGAGGGGTGCACAGAATCACAAAATATCCAGACATGACTGAATTACAAATAAGGATGAGAATAAAAATCTCTATTTTATAATGTCTGCAAGCAGACAGATAAATGCTCTTTCCCTGCATCACTGACCAGTGAAATGTCCTAGTCTGCAGCCACTCATCACAGCAATGGCATTGTTTGAAGACAATGTATCTACTCCTGCAGTTTTTGGCCTGCAGGGTAAGGACCTCAAGGTGCCACATACATATGTAATGTTTTTTACTTAAATACTGGTATTACAGAAGTCATGTTACCTTCTTCAGTCAAATGTTTGACCAGGTCCTCTTTGGTAATATATCCACATTTATTCTCATCCAAAGCCTTTAAAGAAAAAGAATAAAACTTGTGGGTTTAAGCTTATTGTATTAAAAAGCAGCAATTTCTTCCCAACAGTTAGGTACTTGAATAGGTACAGACCTCAAATGCATGTAGAATAACATCTTCTGGAATAGGTCGGAATCTGAAACCATAGAATCAGAAAAGTTAAGCTACTGTTCTCCAGTGTTCTGAAAAAACTAAATACAAGTACTAAGGAAAAGGAAAGCTTATATTCGATGAGAATTTACTAAGTTTTGTCTATCAAACATTTAATTGCAGCCTGACCTTTCGGAACCGTCCATATATTTAACTTTACATCTTTTGTTGTACTACTGTTTAATTTCCTTTGTGCTCAGGAGCCAGATGAATGTCTTCTGCATGTCTGGGCTGGCTTGGTGGGTTAGGAAGGTGGGTTAGTAGGAATCAGCAACAGATGAATCATTCTACATAGCCAATGAACTGAACAGAAACGGACAAACCAAGAAAACAAAGTTTTGTCCAGGTAGGCTGGTAGCTAGGCAACAGATCACCTAGTGGGACTTGGGCAGTCTAATGAGCTGATGATGAGCAAAGGAAGCTGGTAGCTATAAAAGGTCTGTCACTAACAATTTCAGAGAGAGGGAGAACTGGGCACGTTTGTGCATGTATATGCATGCTTGATTTCGGAGCAGGAAAGAAAGCTCACTGCAGCAATGGACAGCTTCCATATCCCAGCAGGCTCTCACCAAACCCCCAGAATACTAAAGAGAAGGAGCTGAATCCAGGGACGTTCTAATGGTTGACTGCTTTGTCTGGACCCACCTCAATCTTTTACTACCTAAAAATCAAACGTGCTAAGAAGAAGCCTTGGATTTTATGATCCAAATCTCATGTACCCCTCCTTAAGTGAACTATGGACACAGTGCCCCAAAAGATGAAGCGGGTCTTGACAAGCCTGCACTAGCCTGGAGAAAGCGTGCGGGGTTATTTTTGTGGGTATGTATTTGCATGAGAGGGGTGTGAAGGAGGAGGAGGAGAGCCCAGAGCAGCAAGGCATCATTTTGTGAAAGGGTGAATACCACTGTGGAGCCCCAGCTACTTCATATATAGAACACCCTCCTACCAAAGGCCCTCTGTGTGCAAAATAACTTCTCAGGATTGGACAAGACTGCGTTTCTCAAAAGCCTTGACTACCATCTTTAAAATGAAAGATAAACTCCTTGTAAGTAATCTTGCTTTAGTGCAAAATGTCAAAATAGCACAAGTCCCTGTGTATGTGCAAAGACTTCTATGCGCCTTTGTGACCACTTTTAGATCAGCAGTCTTTTAGAGTGCTAATTGTATATGTTCAGCTGTACCTGGCAGTCATTTTGAGACATGAATATGAAGCTTGTTTACACAACTTATTTAGAACACTCAGTTACACTCTGTGCTTCTCAGTAACTGTAACTCATATGTTCAGAGAAAGCAATAGTTACAACCTTAATTTGCATACAAAATATTTCAGAGATACACAAAGCGTGTTGAATAGCAATTCTGATTCCAATTAAAAATACAAAAGCTACATATTATCACAATTATGATTATAAGCTGGTATTATTTATACCATCAGTACAACATAATTTAATGTAGATTAACTAATTTTGAAACAAAATCTATATAGCTAATGTAAAATGAGTTTAAATGACAAAGAAGATCTATACTCCTTCCAGTTACATAAAATTTCTGTAGATGTGTTTATTCAGAATCAACTCTGTCAATCTGGAATAAACTACAGACACATAAAATTCACTTTCCGTTACCTTCTTTCAAGTAGAACTTCTGTCATCACTGGAAGAAATTTTTCCAGATGAACGAATCCACCCGGTTCTTCTACTTCTATCTAAAAATAAAACTTAAGTGTGGCAGGGTATAAGACTCATTAGCAGACTAATTCAAAAACCAGAAAATTGGGGTGGACCCTGCATTAAAATTATAGCATTAGACTTTGAAAATTTATATCAGATCTTTAATATCACATGGCACCATAACATCTGAGTGAAAGGCTTGCGATCAAATAGAAAGAGGTTCAAGGAAGAGCTAATATCCCAGGGAAATACAGGTCTGCTATTAGACACTTGCAGCAACTCAATATTGCCCTCTTGTGCTTCAAAACCATTCGTGCAAAGGAATCAGACACCAAGGAACTGATCTTATCTGCCACAATAACTCAGCAGAGGTTTAAACATTCAGGCTAAAGTCATGCCAGTAAAGTCTATCAGGATCTGGAGCATTCCCAAGCAGTGTAAGGTGAACACTCATTACAGCAAACCACGAGCATGTTCCCTTGGCATGATTTTGAACTGTGCCACCCAGCATTTCCCTCAGCAGATCCTGGCTTGGACCTTAAGGACTTTTCTCCAGCAGGATGCTTGGTGCATAAAACATTCTGCACTCTGCATAAAACATTCACCAGGGTGGTATGAGTTTCTCTGTGCCTGCTGGCTTCAACACCCAAGAATGTTTCTGGGCATATTTCTGGGCTAGCTTGGGTATAGCCTCAGCCAAGTGCACCTTAATGATGGAATTTGTTGCTTTCATGTTTCATAGTCAAAGAGAGTTGTCAGGGGAAGGACCAGAGAGGCAGGCAGACTGAGTCAGGGCAGACCAAAACAGCCATAAGGCAGCCTATGAAATGCTACTCAAAAAAGGGCTCCCTTTGCCACCCAAATAAATTAACAAAGTAGTCCCAAAACACTGGGGACTTCTAGAAGCATTCTCACTGCATTCTTATACTTCCACAGGAGATAAGCAACATGGTATAAACTGCTCTCTGCCATTGGGGTGCATCCCTTCCCTGAAAATTTTAAGTTTTGCTCCCAAAAGGAGCCCTGTTAATTGTGCCAGCCTGTTCCTCTCTGTGTTGAAACTGGATGCATGCCTCGAGGTCTCACATGGCAGCAGCAACACCTTGCTAGGCCCCCCTCAGACACAGCTGAGATTGAAAGAAAACTCAAACAGTCACTGAATTGAAATCTTCTGACTGAGCTAGGAAAAACTTAGTAAGGAACCTTCCTCCTGGGAGCTGGGTCAGAGCTGGGGCAGCTCCTGATACATCCAGTTGCTTAAACGGAAAGCTGCAACTGCTGCTGCATGCTCTTTTCCAGTGTTCTGGAAGGGGGTTGGATGCTAAGAGAAGACAGCCATCACATCTTGCTGCTTTAGAGTGGAAACTGGCTATTTGGTGAGTGGAAACCCTTCTGTTTGGTGAGCCTAGCAGAAAGGACCATTACAGAATCACTTGTTTTGCTACTTGCTTGATTAAAGAGATGCAACGAAATAGCTGGCAAAACCTAGTCCTGGGAGGGGACCAGTAACCAGCTTCCTCTCTATATATAGCTATATATAGTCTCTATAGATACAGTAGCATCCTGAGCAGTTAAAATTAATCCTATTTCTAACACTTCTTACTCTTCCTCATGCTCACTCCTCACAGGAGGTGAGGAGTGAGCATGAGGAAGAGTGAGGTTCTACACTTCATTTCTCACTGATGTTTTTCTTTTTCTGTATTTCCTCCTCTTTCCACAATAACAGTATTTGCTTGTTCAGACTCCGTGAATTTCACTCTATTTCTTTCCTTTGGGTACATTCATAGCTCCCATAACAACTGTATTGTAGCAATTATTATGTTTTGGATCTCTGTTCTCCCAGCCATAACATTGGAGTACTTGAAACACAAAGAAACAAAAACATCTTCCAGAGTTACCAGGCAGAGCACTGTACCCAACTCCAGGCATTGTAGTAACCCTTAGATAACTTTTCACCGTCTCTAGATTTAGCACTTAATCTTATCTTTGTAAGTAGGCCCATAAATATGCTATTAAGTACAGAATTGAGTATAAGGCAATATAAGAAATATTATATGGTAATTTATAGAGATAACACAATTATATGAATGCAGATATGAATAACGTGATGGGAGCATGTGCTAGTTTAGCAATAAGGCTAATAGGAAGATGAGATGACAGAGACATAAGCAGTGAGAAACAGAAATTAATCAAAGCTCACAATGGACAACAATACTGGGGAAATAGCTTGGTTACAAACTGGCTAACAGACACACTTTTTAGCTTATCTAGATTAAGATAAAATGGTATTACCACAGCCAATTATAGTGGCATCGTACATAAATTAAGATATGTTGGTGATTATTATAATATATAAAGGGTTCCACAAAAAGACAGTGTTCTTCTGGCACTAAACCGATGCCAAAGTTTCATTTACAGGCACCATGAAATATTATTTGCTATTTATTTTCCAGTGCAGTGTTCTTTAAGGTTAACCATTACTCTGAATGTATTCTTTCTCCTTACAGTATTTGTACTTTAATATTCTTACAATCAGCATTTTCATACATGTTACACTGTTGTATCTCAAGAATCTTCTACCTCATGACTACATTGCATTCTACTTTTTATGTATTACTTATCTCACATTTTCAGTAATATTGAAAATTGGAAGAAAAAAAAATCCAATCTCTTCCAGAGGATGAGGCAGGCCTTAAATTCTCCTGGTTCCCTGGACTTGAATGGGATTGTCTAAGAATCCCCTTTTCACAAATCTGTATCTTCAGTGAGGAGTTGCACTGTTCATTAGTTGTAAAGAAAAGTCACTAAAAATATCATCTATATTAAGCACCATAATTTCTCTTTCCATTTTGTCTTGTTTGTCAGTGGGAGCTGGGACAATCTCATTCTGAGAGTACAGAACCAGAGCAGACAGATTGCAGAATTGTGTTAGAAGAGTTTCTCCTCTAATGGTTCTTTGCACTTCCTCATCTGAAGCAGCTGCATCATTTTCACAAGACTTAGTGCAAGACTTCTCACACTAAATTCTGATCTACAAGAGGCCAGACAAGCCTAGTGAGGAGAGACTACTACTGAAACTATCCAAATTTTTGTTGGAGCAGGAGGAAAACAGTAGGAGACATCAGTTCCCAGTATCCTGACCTACACATGAAAAGGAGGAAAACCCCTACCCCACCTCTCAGCTCCAGCACTGTCCATGCCTTAAAGCAGCATACCCGTTTGCAAAAAGAATGTGAAGTCTTTTTCCCACTTCTTTGTCCCATTCATTAATCACACCATGCCAAGGCACCAGCACACCACTTTTCTATTACAAGCATGATGTAAAGAGACAAAAATTAGTATAGGAAACTACTGTGGAGAAATGTGATTAATTTCCTTACCTTACCACTGCCTATCACTGGGAGAATGAAAGGACCACTACGTCTTGTGATGTTTTACGTCCTGAAGCCTGATTTACAAGCTTAAGCAATCAAGTAAGAAAAGATTCTCACTTATAACTCAGAAATCTCAAGACTGAGAAAGACCTTATGAAGGGACAGAATGTTGAAAGGTCTGCTATAAGATAGCAATAACAGGACCTAGTTCAAAAAATGGCAAGCTTTCCCTCTGGGTATTTTTGAAATGTGATGTATAATTTTAACACCTGCTCAAGAACTAATTTTTATTACCTAACCCTGCAATGTATTTCCATGGCATGTCCAGAAGAGTGAGATGGTTAGAGTTTTGATATCTGACTGAGGTTTAGGACATTCATTTTCATCAGTCAGTTTTTCCTCCATTTTCTATAAACGTCCCTCCACCTTGGCATAGTGTCACAGTCCTGCTTTGGGTAAAAGAGAGTCAAAGATTCCTCATTTTAACCCATCAATGTTGTTACCTCATCAGCCTAAAGGTTGGCTTCAAGATTGTCTGTCTGCTGGAAACACTTCCATGACACTTCCAACATTTTGGAAAAGAATTTAGGTTTCCCATTCAGCAAGGCAGACGGGCCAAACCTGTGCGAGTTGGAGACTGAAACAAATACAACAGATCTAAACATTTACCTTTGCAAGCAGTTCTTGTACCTCTGCCTCGTTTGGGAAGCAACCCAGTGATCTGATAATGCAACCAATCTCCCTGGGAGAGGAGAGGAGAGGAGAGGAAAAACATCTTTGTTAATAAGTCTGCAATACAAGACTATTGAGAATACAGATACCAATTCAGAGCTTGCATATAGGAGTGTGTACACAAAAGCATACAAGAAAATCTATGTGGAATTTTAAGATGATGTCTCAGTAAGCAATGTCTACTTTTTCAGACATAAAATATTCTGAAGCTCCTTGAATTGTTCTTGCAATTTCCCCAAAAAATTCTTTACTATCGTGTTGCACTGTACTGTGTGCAAGTTACTTTTACATTGCTGTTCTCTAATTGTTATGCTTATTTTCAGTAAAGTCCATATATATGCAGTTAACAAATCACTTGGAAATCTACTGAGATGCAAAGTAACAAATAAAATACATGCTTCCATTAAATGCTATAAAGATACAAGTTCTAACTGCATTAAAGAACAATTACAAAAGGTGAGGAAGAAGGCAGCCCTGCTCTATCCATGCTATGCTCTCAGAGAGTCAAACAGAGAAACAAAGGGGCTTATCACCACTCTGTTTATGCTGTAAATATATTCATAGCTTGCACTTACTGCTGAACCTGGTGCAGCTGTTCTGAGGTTCTAAATAAAATTCTGACCAAACTGGCAATGCCTCAAAGTAGTCTAAGATGAACAATGTCACAGACTAGAAACAAAAGTATTGTACTGCTGTAATAAAACTTTAATGAGACTTATGGTATGATTAAAAACAAAATAACAGAAGCATTAATATAGCTTGTGACTTACAATTCAATTCAACAACACAGAAATTTAAGCACATTTGAACATGTATTCATAGTGTTGGTGGTTCCCATGATCCAAACCTCTGTGGTTCCTTCATCTTGACCAGTGGTGAATTTTTCCATTTTGTGCAAAAATCAGATTGCCTAATAAAAATGGTAGATACAAGGAGGAATGATCTTTGTAAAATCTTCTTATAACAGTAAGGCCCTGAATGCAGCACACCAAGCATATGCAAAATTATATGTATAAGTCTATGACCTCCTCAGACAGGTCCCAAGGAGTTCCGTTCTGATTGAAAACACGTGAGAAGCACTACAATAGACAAAAGAGAGAAAAAGACTGGCTGCACAAAACTAGTTACAGAGCAAAACCCAATCCCACACATCCATGTGTTCTGAAATGAAACCATCTACTCAAATGACCCTGCCCCTGTGGGTGTGAATGGCCAATGGCCTCAGGGAGGTCAGAAATTTAGACATAATCCTTGTCCATGCATTCTATTTCTAGTATGTATAATACTGCATTTGTTGTTCTCGCTCCTGCACTCCCTCACATTTTCCAGCTACTTGTAACTATTCCCTGCCTCCACCAGAGCAACATCCAACACAAATCCTGCCTCCTTGTTGTCCCACACTATTTCTGCTCTCACAGACTGCCAGGGATGGGAATGCTGCCATCGCCCTCCTGTCTCACTTCACTCACACCCAGCAGAACTGTGATGTGACTGAGGTAAGTCAGACCCTAGAAGAGTCTGCAAAATCTGGCACTGCTGGATGCTCTATCTGGCAGTCTGCCTGCGTGCCAGCACGAGGATGTTGCTTAAAGTGCTTGTGGTAAAAAAAGTCAGGACCCATTTGGTAATTACATGGAATTTAAAGGACCTGATAGGAAACTATTTTGCTCCCAGCCCCTTCCTCTCACTTAGTTCAGCAGCTGCAGTTTCTGCTGTGTAGTTACTAGAATACGAAAACTATAGTTAAAATCAAGGTTATGATCATACAAGTTTTGTAACACAGATGCAATGAAAATTTTGGGTCACGGTTTTCACCTTTCATATAACACTTTCAATGACAAGATTTGAAATATTACAAAAGTCCTTGACTGAGGGACATGAAATATGCATAAAAAAATACCATCTTCCTCATGCTTAATTTCTTACTAATTTGTACTAGGAGTCATGGAATACCAATGTTGGCCTGTCAAACCAGTATCATCTTCCATTCTTCACAGGTATCTGATGTTTCAGGCAATAATACTGATACAGCTACAATTGTGGTTAAGAATTGTGCTGTGCTGCCACCTTCTGATACAAGATAATCAGCCATTAATAATCCCATTTGTGATACAGCCCTGCAATATGAATTTAGGAATAATTAGACAGTAAATTTTTGTTCATTGTCTGTATCTGTACTACAAAAAAATTAACATGAAACTGTGCACTTACTACGTTAAATAGACTTTTGGATGTTCCCTGTCTGAATTAATACATTTTTAAAAGAGTCTACTTATATCATCTTGTTGTTGTAACACGCTCCCAAGCTGTATATCCATATATAATGAAGTGAGAAGTGGAGAAAATTCTACAGTGTTTAGCCAAGACTGCAGATGTAAATGACAAACAAACAAGCAATGACTATGCCATGATGCAGTGACAGCTGGGGGCGGTAGTGGTGGGGGCTCTGCCCCAGGGCCCATCCTACTGCCCAGCCAGGATAAGGGCTCCAGGGGGCACCAGGACAGCCCCAGCCCTGGGCATTAGGCTCCTCCCTGGGCACGGACCAAGAGGTTTAAGAGATCACTCTCCCCTACAGAGCCCTACAGACAAGGGAACAGCAACTATAGTGAGTATGGAGACACATCTTGATATTCTCCCCATATGGTATAGCTGAAAAACCATTATTTCTATGAAACACCTGCAATTTGTTAAATTTAGAGGAATTAGTAAGCATGCATTGCTACAACCATCACATAAATCTTTTGCACCTCCCTTTCCTCTCTGTAATGTAGAAAAGCTGTTCAAAGCATTTAAATATGTTTTTCAATTTGTCTTCATGAATAATGTCTAATGACAACAATTTCACCAATTTTCACACTCCATTGTAGTGTTTCTACTTAATAACTGATTTATAATTAAAAGGATATTCTTTTGAAAATAGTAATTGTAAATAGGAAAAATCCCCAGTAAACTTTCATGACAACAGCTTATAACCTCAGAACCTGCTCCCTGAGACGTAAACATGTGGTTTATGCATTTTATAACATAAAGTCATATGTCTATGAATGTTTATGTTAAAATTAAGTTCAAGTAGCACTATCAAATATTCAAACTTTAAAAATACCAGAATTAAAAGCATCCAGGAATTTTTAGGCATCCATCCAAGGTCAACCTACTACAAACATACTTGCCCAAACAGGGCCAAAAGAACTGTTTCTATGACATTCTCTGGTAACCCAGATGCCAGTTTAGGGAGCTGTTTATCTCTGTTGAGATTCTGTAATATAATTGTGAATATATTTACAAACCTGACATCCACAGTTTTATTGGATTCACGGTCAAACACCTCAAAAGCTTCTGTAATCTTTTTCTCAATTCTAGCTACTAGGCCATCTGCAAAAAGAAACATAAGAAAAAGAATGATTCACTGAGCTGTTACAACTAATATATTTCCAATTTGAGACTTACAACAGCAGAAGCACCAAAACTGATAAAGAGCAGTCAGGAAAGATACTTTGAAAAAGCAGAAGTTATGAAAAACCCCCACTCCAAATGCAGAATCTGTCATTTATATTAGTAATATTGCCTTGCTGTGGCTCTGCAGCTACATCAAGTCTGATGGCAATGGTATGCCTCAGCTGTATGAACACACAGCTTGCTCTGGACCACAAGCCTGAGCCCTTCCTGGACGCCACTGTGCTGGTGGAAGGAGCAAAGCAAACATTGGCCCATGCTTGCCCTGAGATAGGGCCGAATCACTTCATCCAGGTTCCTGCATCCAGGGAAACATAAGCGCCCTCATGTCCACTCAGTTAGTCATAACGTATGAAAAGCTGAGAACCAGGGATAAACAGATAAGATGTATAAGATCTGTGCACAGTGAATATGGCTCATGGTAAATAATTAATAGTAAGAGTTTGGAAAGGAAGGACAATTTCAGCAAAGGACAAGGAGTAATTTGCTGCATTTGCTTTTTATATCTCAATTTCAAAGAATGGGAAAAGAAGAACCACAAGTTATCACAGATATATCTCACATAAGCATTCTTGGGGCAAGCTAAGAACCAGGAAATAAATTCTGAAGAAAAAAATATAAGGAGGGGAAAGGGTCTATCTCAAAAGGAAATCTCCCTGGCAAGAAAGCCAGAGTAAACTGGCTAGCCCACTTATTAGTTTGACTCCAAATGACAGAATGCAGGAAGCACAGTGACATGGAGTTGACTTCTTGGTTTCTGTGGCTAAATACAGCCCCAAACTCTGTTTCACAAACCAGCTCCCAGGAGGCAGCATTTTTTACGCTAGCCCCCGAGCCTCCACAGAGATTCCACAGGGAAAATCTGAATGACAGCCAAATCGAGATTGGTATGAGAGACATTTTTTTCTGATTTTCATACTTGTCTCCTGTGTTTTTCATATAATAAGCAAAACAAAGCTCTCCTCTAGTAGACAATACATTTCCTTCTTTAGCTGATGTGGTGCTAAGTGCTGTTGAGCAGTTCAGGCCAACATTAAGCTACCAGATCTGTTTTCTACAAGCATAGCAAATTCATACCTAGTTTTCTACAATCCCAATAGTTTGGGAACCTCTGGTGCTGTAGAGTGCAATAATTTTTTTTCATTTGCTTTCTTGCCTTCATGACAGAAATGTAATGTTTTTGACAAAGGGTATCAGAACTAAACATAGCTCAATGATACACTGGCTTTGTGATCTCCCTCTCTTTACCTTGACCCACGAGGTTTTTTATTGTTTTTCCTCCTGTGCAGTTGAGAAGGGCAGAGAGAGGCTGCCTGGATGCCTGGCAGCTGGCCAAGGCCAGCCCATCACAGGCTACAAGCACTTCAGTACAGCAGTGGATTGACCCAGATATAAGGAACCTCTTCTGCAAGTAGAAGAGAGGTGCATCCCCTCATAAAGCTACAGCTGCCTGCTGCTTTACATCTGTACTTGGTACTGAAGTCCCCAGAGGATACACAAAGAGAAGATAAGTAGGAACATATCCTGTATTCCTCTCCTTGGCTTTAGGCCCCTGATGAAAGCATGGGCAGGTATGTGTGCAATGGATTGGACTGGAGCTCACTGAGGATGAGGAGCCCCGTGCAGTCCCCAGGCACAGGACAAGTTGTCTTCTTTTCACAGCCTGACAATAATGCTTACCTTTTCTCTGCCTATGTGCCAGTAAAATCCACATTTAACTATTTAAAAAAAACTCCATAGTTAAATCTAAGTGGACCTGATTCCTTGTAGAAAAGTCCCTAAAGACTATCAAAGCACAAAATTTGATGGGTTTTGTTTCCTCGTTATTTCAAAGAGTCTTGCATCATGTCTCCCACGTAGACTCGGAGTTTAGTTCTTGACATCAGGCACTTCAATTGTACACTACAACTTGCAATAGAGAAATGTTGAAGGAGTATTTACAGCTGTATATTCTTGACATGATGTATGAGACTTCTGTAGAAATAGAAATTAGCCAAGAGAAGGCAGGGAGAGATTTTAAGTGCTGGAAATCTGTAGGCATCCAGCTTTTCCAAACTTTTTTCCATAAAGACAGTATACTTTAATCTTACCTTCTGAAGAGGCCTGATAAAGAAAGATCCTGAAATGAGATGAACTTGATTTAACCTAGGTACCAGATAATCTATATCTCTTCCAAGAACTGAGAGGAAATTGTGACTAAGAGCCATATCCTTGGAAGAAAACATAATATACTGTTGTCCTCTCAAAGACTCTCTGTGAGATGAGTAAACACGTAATAAGCTATTGGCTAAATTTGTTGTCTTCTCTCCAGGAACAAAAGCCAAAGATGTTCAACATAGTTCAGGTTGGCAAAGCTGTTTATCTGAAAAATTCTACAATTTACTCCAAACTTCTCTTTGTGAGGGGAAAGTACACAGATTCCAACTCTAGGATAAGAAATGGGTAAAGTTTTGAAATTATCCCTTCAAGAAGGGCATCAAGAGATCAGACACAGTTAATTCAGTGGATGTGATGCTTTAATGTACTGAAATTGTTCTGTACAAGGAGACCCTCTACCATGGGTAGATCAATGAAAGTTTCATGTTGCTCTGTGGACAATGTTCTAGCAGTTTTTTAGGACA
This sequence comes from Irena cyanogastra, assembly GCA_013397155.1. Lineage (NCBI taxonomy): Eukaryota > Metazoa > Chordata > Aves > Passeriformes > Irenidae > Irena > Irena cyanogastra. The sequence continues at coordinate 2,413,021 of VWZV01002419.1, forward strand.
GAAATACCTACCTAAATCTTATTCTCTGACAGAATAAGATTTCACTCACTTATTCTACTAACTAGAAAAACAATATACAGTGTCAAGGATAGAATTATCTCACTTCTTGTAATGGTTTAAATAAATAAACATTGAAACACAGCATGTCAAAAAGGATTCCAACAGCTACATCTATTTATCCCCTCAAAGAAGTCCTGTAGGTATGATGCATTATTTCCATTTTTATGCTGTTAAAATGCTTGAGATACTTGTCAATGTTGTCCCATTCTAATTTATTTTCCTACCGCGTATGCAATAAGAAGGAAAAATGTCTTAAAATCTGTTTCTCAGATACATTAACTGAAAATGTATTCACTATCAAGTTTTCTTTCCTATACTATCCTTCCCTATTTTCCCATTTTGTTCAGTGTGAACTAGATAAAAGCTCTTGATACTACCATTCAAGTAAGACTGACAGAGAGCTGGGACTCCCAAGTCAATTCTGATGGTTCTTGCAGAATGAATTGCTCCTCTCCAGCTTGTCCAGACTCTTCTCCAGCACTCTGAGGCCCTTGAAGCCAGCCCTCAAGCAGAATACCTGCTTCAGTTGTGACATTTCTCCTTCAAAGACCACATTTCCAGCCTTTGCAGGGAACAGAAACCATTTAGCTAGATGTGGCTCTGCCAGACTCTTGAGTAATGAGAAATTTAAAAACGGATTTCTAGTTGATACAATTTGCTAGATTCTACCATCCACTTAATGTATTAGCTTTCTTTCTTTCCTTCCTGGGGCCAGTTGCTCTGATGGCTCAGAAAGCCAACCCTTTCTTTCACTAAAGAGAAAAAATGAGTTATCATAAGAGGTAGTCCAGCATTAAACAATCACCTAAAATGCTGGGGAGCAGCATCTGTCTGTTGCTCACAGGAAAAAATTTAGTCCCAATGCATCCTCATGAACCTATTTACACTATGAAACACTTTTAAACTCTTTTTAGGCTACTTAAAAGAGTAAAATTAAGGGTTGATTTGTAGAAGCACTGGTGGACTTGATTTTATTATTTAGTGTTATGTACACACCCGGAATATTAGTCTTTATAAACATTAATTTAAGTTTATTTTAATAAATATTGTCAATTTTATATTTAAGCTCCTATATGCATGTGGATATCTTATTCATGATTAATTACTCCATCCTCTTTCCATGGTACTATGCTGTGGCTACAGGCAGGTGTGAGGAAACCCCTGAAGTCTCTGCTGACAGGAACCCTTCCTCATGTGGGCCTGCCTTGTGGAACTTGTCAGTCTGAAGGGACAAGGGACACAACCAGGTAACCCCAACTCAGTGACAGTTTCAGAGTCATTTACATGTTGTTATTCCAGTTTTATTTAAACTGCTGTTATCAACAGCTCTTTTGTAGACTTCCCCATCCAGTAACTAGGGCTTATCAGCTGGAAGTACAAAATCTTATCAGTGGCTTTATACTCCAACACTATTCCTTCTCTTTTCCATTAGTCATTATTTCAACCAAAAAAGTAGGCAGCAACCTTGGTCCTGTCAGCTGGACTGGGAATGAGATGCAAAGACTTCCATGAAGAAAAAGGAACATTTTTTAAAAAGGTAATGGACATGAGAGAGGATGTGACTGTGCAGGCATGACGAACATGAAAAGACGTTTGTCTTTAAATCCACTGCAATCTGCACTCAACTTCTGTCAGCATTCTATTTGTGCTCACAGATGCAACTTATTGTTTTTAACCACCCTCTCCACTCTACTCCAACACTTCCATAAGGCACCTATGACCACTCTTGGCATGCTTTTAGGATGAAAGAGACAAACTAAATACCAAAATAAATTTGCCTTTGATATTTGCAGACACTGTTTCACTACCTCTCCCAGAATCCTTCCCAAAATCAAAATGGAAATAGGGGCATAAAAATTGGGATGGCGGGGAGGGGGATGGACAAAAACAAAAATAACAAACAAAAAACAAACAAACAAAAAACTGACAGTAGTTCTAATGAGAAGAAAGGTACAATGTATATTTGCTCAAATATAAAGAATAAAAACAGTAAGAGACTTCACAATGCAAACTCTGAGGAGGTTATCAATGACCTCCTATGAGATCTAATCAGGCTTTTAACCAAGTTCTAACTGGACCATCACCTAGGTCAAGATATCCAAAAGCTTTCCCAATACTCAGCATCACCTGTACAGGTGAATTCTCAAACATTCTCAAATAAGCTCATCAGTTTTATCAAGGCACTGTGTCTCCAGAATAAAAAGGGAAAGCCAGCGTGATCTCACAACAGGAATTCTTGCTGATGATACCAGCATTCATGGTATCATACCAACATTTGGATTGCATTCATATGAAGTGTGGGGAGCTTAGCTGACATAAAAATAACTCAGAAATCTTGCCCCACCCCAAAGCAGAAAACCCTACAGCACTTAACTAATGCTATTTTAAGGAAATTACTGAGGAACAGGAACATGGAGAAAACCATTCTGAGGCCACTTGAATCTGACTTATTGGCAAGATCCTTCTGCTCTGTAGAGGAAAAGGCACGTGTTAAGTTTTTCCTAGTGACCTTCTCAAGTCCTTCTCAGAGGAAGCTAAATGTAGAGTCAGGCTAAGATGCTGAACCAGCAATTGTATGCCATGCTCTAAAAATACCAAGGTGGGAGAAATATTGTCTTCTCTACTCTGTACCTGCAGTAGCATGTATGATATTAAAATATTAGGTATCAGAAAAGAAAGAAACTATAGGATTAAGCTGCAAGCTTGCAGAACACACGATGTTGTTTCATTGTGTCTTGTGAAACATAATTAAATAATTAAGATACGTTATCATTGATAAGTCTGTATTCTAAAAAGAGAAATCAAGATTTTGAAGAAAAACAAGAGGTTTGTGAAGCTTGATTTCTCCGAAGAAGGGGCAAACCTATTCCTGAACAGCAATCTAAAGAAAACAGATTAATGCAAAGTATTGATGGCACCAATGGGAAATGTGTCACTTGAGTTTAGACATTCAGATTATGTGAAGAGATAAAATACAGAGCTTTGTGAAATTTCATATACATCAGTTCCCAATAATTGACCAAGCTGGTGTCTTCACAGGCTGTAACACCTACTCCAGCTTGGGGATGCAAGCTATGGCCTGCAGACTCAGAAGAGGGATAGTGCTTTCTCTCCTACATAAGAAGCATCCCATGTTGTCACAGATTATACTCAGGCAATCTGAATTTTAGTCTGTGTGGGGAGAAAAAAAACAAAAAAAGCTTAACTGGTTTACATAGAGGTCACTTTCAAGCATTCCTAAAGGAGCAAAAACGAAATCTCAAGAACAGCAAAAGCTTTTTCTTTCATGTTTTTCAGAATTGTTGAGAACTAGCCAGGTCATTGCTCCCCATTGCTTATGATTGTCACAGCACACACCGTGTGGTATCCAGATGAGAAGCAAAGCCTATCACCAGTGTGAATCAACAAAACCAAAATCCTGCACTCATCATTGTGAATGCAAGCAATCTTGTACCAAGAGCATCACCTCACGCTGTTGTCACACCTCCTAATGGCAGTACAAGTGAGAGCTGAAAAGTTACCTGGTTGTTTCCACGACAGTAACCGCCTCATGGAAAACTAACAGGGAAAAAACATAAAGGGACTACATTTAAAAATAGACAGACAGAACAGAGCCTTTAGAGCGGAGCAATCAGAATGATCTTTGCACAGCCCCACGGCACCTAGTATGAAAAACCATAAAAAACCTCCAACAGCAAACAGACTTCAAAAAAAAATCAGGTAAATAATTTGATGTCTGATATCAAAATACAGGCTGTCAGTTTGATAAAGGCTGTGGAAAAAGTTAACTGCAAAAGCTACTTCATATTCTGACAGAAAAATATTAAACACAATTTTTCCTTTTTGTCTTCTTTATATAAGGTAATTGTAATGTGGGCAAAATAATGATGTAAAAAGAAACCACTATCTTGACTCCAGTTTTGGATACAAAAATGAAATTATTTTATAGAATCCTGATGGCAATAAAAAAATTAAGAGTTCAGATCAAGCACAATGGAAATATCTTGTTTACTTCCTTTAGAAGTAGACAAATTCTTTAAAGACTTATAAAGCAACTGTGCATTGAAGTTTAAAAATGTAATAATACATCAATTTGTAAAATATATCTAGTTTGTGCTAGTCAGGCAACTACTGAAGTTACAAGTTGCCAGTAACTTTTTACCTAATGAAACAAGATATTCTGAATATTATCCTGGGTTTTGACTGTTCAGTAGACGGCATTTTAAATGCCATGGCATTCTGATCTACCACAGATTCAGATGTTTCAACACATTCGGGAACCAAAGCTAACAAAATTAATGGGGCAATTAACAACTCATTCAACTGCTGAGAAACAAAGTGTAGCAACTACTGCTGCCTTGATAAGCAGTCAAGCTTCTAGTTGCTCAAAAAATTCTTTAACTACTTGACACTGTAACATAGAAAAAACAGGACATGAAGAATGCCACATCAGGCAGGGAAAGAAGCCATAGTCAGCATCTTCCATCACCTAGAATTTCCAAAGGTGTTTAAACCCATAATTCACACTACCTCTAAACAAAGTTCATATTAAAATGTCACTGATTTGAAAGAGAATATCCACCATTGATGAAGTTCTTGTCCCAGTTATCTCTCCGCAAAGGTGCTGGAGTCATGGACAATCCTGTCTACTGCCCTCCCTTCTGAATCAGACATGATTCTTCATCAGCAGGAAAAATATTTCTTTCCCTCATGGCACACATTCTTGCTAGTTATTGAGCCCATTTTAATGATGTCACTTCTGGCTGCTCCTGCAAGGTGCCATTATTTTCCTTGGCCTGTGCTGGGCAGTCTGGGCCCACAGCAGTTAACAGAGATCACTCGGCAGCCTCAGTCCTTGATAATTCATACCTGTCTGCCCTGAGTCATTATGATAAACAACTTGAACAGTTGCTCTATTAAACTTGACACCCACATCCCGACCAGGATCCTGTTTACCTTCTCTGTCCTCAGCCTGCATTTCTCAATTCTGTGTTTCTTGAAGCCAGGGGATACAGATGGCAAAGTATGTCAGCATGAAGCCCCAGTGGCACTACAATCACTGCTTGGGCTTTCTACAGGTAATGCATTTGCCTATTAGAATGGAGAAGGGCAAAATACAAGGGATACCCTTGCTACCTTTGCAAATTCCTCAAGAGATGCTTGCTCCAAAACAAAATTTTCTGTGTATTGGAGAGGACCAACAAACCATTATTTTCTGTATCTTTGGCTCTCCTCATGTGCCTGCCCTACAAGCAAGGGGAAGAAAATCCTTTCTTCTTGCTGCTCAAGGACTTCCTGAGCACGTTGTTGGTGAGAACAAGCTCAATCTACACAGCTCTGGGAACTATGCGACAGGGAAAAATCATTCCCCTGCAGGCAGCTAGTCTGAGTGATGCACCACAGGTATATATCAATCCATGCACCTCATGTATCTCAGGAAAAGCTAAGCAAAATATGCTCTGATGTTTTACTGTACAATCTGTGTAGACATGCTATATCTGCATATGTATCTATAGATACTGAACCATCATTCTTCATAAGCATCAGCAGAGAAGCCTGCAATGCTGGAATGCTGGGAAATGATCAAGGCATACTACCTGCCCATACTATGATGGAGCTAACTCTTCTCAAACCTGAAGCACTGAAGTTTGATGAATGCACAATTCTTTTTTTTGTTTTTTCTTTTTTCGTTTTTTTTTTCTTTTTTTTTTTTTTTTTGTGATGAGAGGTGTTGCTTGTTAAGGGGTTTTTGGTTTGGTTTGGTTTGGTTTTGTTTTTCTTTGTTTGGTAGGATGATACGGAAGGAGTCCTTCCTACTTGGACTTCACAGAATGAATTTGTGATTTGATCCACATCTGCCAAAGAGGAGAAATGGAGGTGCAGTGGCTGGCTTATTGGTATGACCATGCATCTGGGATGCAGTGTGCATCATGTTCCAGGTCAAAGCAATTAAGATGACACAGGCTCTTGCAGGGATTCCTGAACTGCCACAAGCCCAGGCAGTGGCCCACAGCAGCACCTAGCTGATATGGGCTTGCCCAGGTCTTGAAAGTGTGTAGGCTGGGGCCAGAACTCAGCCACAGCTCCACATTCTCCTGCTGATTAAGTGTTCTGGAACTACTAGCATGTCCAAGAAAAAAAAATCACGAAAGTTGGCCCATTGGCAGTTAAAATTGCAAGACATTCTGACACATTTTCTAATGCGTCACTTTTAAGCCGTTCTAGAGCATTCCTTTCACATCTACAAGGAAAATATTCCAGTGGAGGTCATCATCCACCACCTTGCTGGTGACAGTGGGCAGAAACCTTTCCACCAGAAAATGCAATGCAAGTTGGATTCCTGCACATGCAGCTGCACAGGCAAGTTTCCTGTTCTCTGTTTTAACCAGCCAGGATGGCTCTGAGCAGGGAGATTATTGTGGATACCTCCTTTAAGTAGCAAGGAAGTGCACAAGCAAATACGCAGCCCTTGTCCAGCTCCAATTTACTGTTGCTCTGCTCCTGCTCCATGGTGCTGCAGACTTGAGCTCCTCCTGTCATCCTCCATGGTCCTTTGCTGGGGGTACCAGAGCTTGTGAGGTGAGGGCAAGTAACAAGCACCTTGCTGTGTCACTTCATAGCTCGGTCTTGCACCTTTCCCTGTAGCTACAGCTTGAAGACTTTTATCACAAGTACAAAATCTTTCTGAGCTCTGAAATACTCAACAGTGAGAGCTAATGCTCTGACCTGATCTTCTTATGCACATTATTCCTTGTGTGCTGATTCACTGTCACCTCACCTCTGCTGTAAATAGTGCAGGGTCATGCTGTGAACTATAACATACATCTCATTGTCTCTACCCTCTGGAGAATACATAACACTGAGAAATAGAAGGAATGCATGCAATGGCTGCTCTGTGTATGCTCAAACCTCAAATAAAAATTAGGGATAATCTCTTAGGGCTTGAATGAATCTGGAGTCATCATTACTTACAGCAGAAACACTTGGCAGTCCTCCTGAGCATCCTCCATAATACAACAGTACCTACCCTGGCCCTGGGAGTTTCTCTCTTCCCAGATTTCACACAAGTCTGCTTGCCCATACTTTCTGCATTCGTCATTGCAGAGTCCTTGCAGAAAAGGCAGTTTCTTCTTTTTTCACCCTAGTACTTGGTCAAATGTTGAAACAGACTTTTTTTCCCCAAGCCCATTTAGCCTTTTTGCACTCCTTACAAGGAAGTTTGATGAGATGGGCCTCAAGACCCTGGGATGAGAAAGTTACAGTGGTATTAGAGGACAGAAAAAGCCACTGACTCATGCATTACAGCAACACACATTTTCATTTGATAAGCTGTCGAACATTTTATTCCAGAAGTAGCTATAACATTTTTAAAGCAACAATAGAGGCTTAGCATGAAATGTTCCACTGCAGCTCTCAGGACCTGGCCCTGCCTGTCTTCCCAAGCAGTCAGCCATAGCCACACTGCTTCTTCCACAGGCCTCACAACTGTTGCAGATTATTACTTTGGAAGCAGCACGCAGTAAGTACCCTTAAGAAGAATCATGTATTCAAATTGAACCTAATTGGTCTCAATTATCACCTGAATTTCAGCCAGTAAAGCACAGCATCATTTTGCAGCTAGTCAACTAGTGGCTAAGTCTGACTTCACAAAGCCTGGAGGCATTTGCACAGGTCCAGCTCTAACAGCAAAGCTCTCCTGCTAGCTAGTGTCCACAGACAAGCTGCCAAACACTTGCTATTGCATTCAGCCAATACAGAGGGCAGTGAAACAACATGCTTTGTCATACTAACTTGCAGAATGATGGGGGAAATCCTTTCCTTTTAATACAAAATACCTTCTCTTGAAGAGATGTGGAACAGATGATGTCGAGATGTACCTACAGTCATCCAAAGAAAGCAAAGAAGTCCAATCTGTGCATAGATTTGGATTGCTTTGTGCACACCTGTGATTCATAGGTAATATGGAATGTTTATCTTATACTCGTGATGTTATCCTTCCTTCAGCGAAGTGAAAGAAATGTCAGCGCTTGACATTAGCTAGCCTGCAAAGAATACGAGTGATACTTTTTTAAAGTCAATACCAGCTGCATGCAGTGTCCCTTTTCACAAGGCAGAGATAAACTCAGCATAAATCTCCATTAGGAATGCCTCACACATCCCAGAAATCACAACTCTGGCAGTTGCACCAGCCAGCACTCTTGTGGCAACTCAGAGCTGGCAAAAACAGTAATCTCACTGCAATTTGTGCTATATCCTGCATCTCAGCCACACCTGGGATATAATGAAAGAGCTATGTCTAGCCCATACTTACATCCTCTTTCACCCCCAACAGCAACCTGCCCTGCAAGGATATATAGCTCTCCTGGTGATGCCGAGTCTTGCTGTATCTTCAGCTGCAGCTGAAGAAGAACAGCCTCCACAGGCTGTGACACCGGCAGAACCCAGGTCTGCTGCTGTGGTGAGTGGTCACAGAAGGCATCTGTCACCTGTCTCCATTCCTCCTGCACTCTCCACAGTGCCAGCCATGCAAGCAGATGACAGAGCTGCAAATGACAACCCACATATGCACCAGACCAAGTTTCACCAGAATGTGGCAATGCACACGCTGCTGTGGGACCCACAAAAGCAGCTCACTCTGCCAAGCATGTGGGACAGTCCCAACAGGGCACCGTGTCACTTAGCACTGACAACGTACACTTGATTGCATGTGTGGCAGCAGCAAACATCTTGTAAATTGAATATTCACTCTGAACTGCCTCTGCACACTGATTGCTCAAGTGGTCCAGAACCAGACACCAGAATCAACTGGATATGAGCACTCTGAGAAGTCATTTATTTTAAACATAACACATTTTGAAGTTTAACTGCAGTACCACAGTACTGCTGCTGCAACAAAGCAGTATGTAAATATTCTTCTTTTGAATCTGCAACATAATGGCAGAAGGAGGGGTTTAAGTATGACTTAATACAGGCTGTTATTATGTTATATATCAGAAACCCTTCAATTTGGTGTCTTAAATGGGTTAAAAAAATAGTTTCTAGACTGGTTGCAATTCTATCTGCAGTACTCCATCTTTGCCCAAGCAAAGGAAGACTGTTAGAGTGAAACAAATGGCAAGGAATTACAGGGGTTTGCTGCTGCAGCTGCTTGGTTTTTAAGGAACTGCCTTGAAAGTATCACTTACAGTGCAAAATCACTTTCTTTATATACCATGAATGAATACAAACCTCCAATTTTCTTTCTGTGTACCTAAGAGTAATATTCTGAATTTGAACAGCATTTCAGCTGACAACTGACATATACATTTAACATCAATGGGGAATAAGAAGTTTCTGGCATTCATCATTTCAGGCACGCTAAGCTAAAGGAAAAAGTTGGCAAACTTGGAAAAGAAGCACACAAGCTGTTCAAAAAATGAACTTCAGAATTCATTTCTGATTTTCCTGACCATCAGCAATAACGGTCCAGAACCTCCTGTGAGCTTACACCAGTGACACAATAATCCTTACCATTTTTAAGATGGCGCTTGGACAGGTTCTGAAGGTTAGTACTCTATACAACCCTAGGCTGGATTCAAGAAAATCCCTTCCAATCTCACATTTATGAGGTTGTCACATCCTACCCACACCTATGCAACATTGAACAGCAAGGCCAATACATTTCCAAAAAGTTGGGAGTCTGTATTTTCTTAAAGATGGGCATTGACAATTTAAGACCATTTATAAAAATATTGCTGAGACACATCAGGTTGCACATAATCCTGAGGCTGGTTTGGGACCTCCAGCCCCTCCCTGTGCTGATAGCTTTTCCATTCCCACAAGTATCCGCAAGCTCTGCTTCTCTGGCCACCTCTGCAGCACTCCAAGCCCCGTCACTGACTATCCCATTCGCTTCCCACGTCACCGCCATGCTGAGAACAAGGCCCACCTCTGCACAGGCTGAGCTGGGGCATCACTGCTGCAGCTGCTGTTTCCCTCAGGATACCTCACAAGACGCGTGGGAGCTATTTTAATCTTCTTCCCCCACCTCAGCTAGTATCTCAAGGCACAAAACAAGCAGCACAGCTGGACCCCATGGCAAGCTTTGGCCAGGGCAGAGCAATGGTGTGACCAACACCCCTGTCTGCATGGCCACCTCCCAGCTGAGGGCTAAACACTGGCTGTGACAACAGGTTCATGTCACATTTCTGCTATCCAAAAGACCATTTTCCTTCCACAATCTCTTGCCCAACACATTTTATTGCCAATAGCAACAAAGCAGTATCTGTTCACACAAAATACAAGTACTGCTAAGCTGAAAAAACCTCCCAACCCCTCAGATCTCAAGAGTAATTAGTATGTAGACATGGAAATTCTTAATAACATGTTAACTATTGTTGGAAAGATAATTTGTGGGAGTTCTCAAGCTCACTGGTTGGCATTGTTGAAAAGACAAAAAAGTTTAAAGCCTTTCTTTGCACACACCATCCAATTTTTTGTGCACTAAAACTGCTAGAAGTAGAGCCAAACTGAAAAACTTCTGCCATTTTATGCACCATGGAAACTAGAAACCTGTCAATCTGCAATTACCTATTCTACAACCATTTGAGATCAATTTCTGCTATGGGAGTATAGACAACAGGTTCAGATCTACAACCTGTGTTTGTCATAGGAGATTGACATAGTTTATTTCTTGTTTCACTTTCTAATAAGTACAAATATTAAAATATAAATCAGATTGATGTCAGGGTGCAAGTTAAACTGCATTACAGTATAATAAAGACTATCAACTTTTCTCGTCATCTAATTTCTTACAGCAATGTCAACAAGAGGATATAAAAACATTCAAAGTGTTCATCTATAAATTCCACTGTGATAAAACTGCACACTGATTTACTAAGTAATCTCATATATTCAGATTTTCTTCTAGAGCTGAAATACTGTTTGCTTGAGCCCTTTGAAAGCTACTTATTTTTAACAGCTCATATGCATTTCTTAATTTTTTCCCATAAATTAAACACTGCCACTTTTTAAATTAGAGATAATTTGTCCGATGGACTACTTTAGCCTGAAGGTTTATTGTGTTTAATTCAGAGCTTTTGTACCTTTCAAATGCTGGTGCTCATTTGTGAAACTCTCAAAAATACATTTTAAAATCCTCAGTATAACAAGTTGTTAAAAAAACTCACATGCTTCAACATCATGTGCATCATCCCTTTCAGTGGGATTTCCCAAAGTCGTGCACAGCTTAAGTGCTTTTCTGTGTCAGGTCTGAAACTTTCATGTTAATTAAGTGTGCTCCAAGCAGAATTAATGGTTATGACTGCCTGCAGTGCTTACAGCACCTAAAAGGCTCTCTCAGCTTTGAGTCAAACCATTAAAACAGAATGAGCAGTGATAGCACATTTTCAGTATCTCTAGCAATACAAAAGGCAGGCAAAGCCAGGTGAGGTGATGTGGACAGGGAAGGTTTAGATCCGCCTTCCCGGCACGAGAAGATTCAGCAGGGCAGGTGATACAGGCGTAACTCTGCTTCTTTGAAAGAGCGTAGTAGTTGAATGCGTAACTAGTTCTGCCCAAATGTTATCTCCAGTATCTCTGACTTCACCAGCATGCCAGGTAGCAAACTGGGGCAAGCAAAGAGCAGACATATATGTACGACTGAACACACTGTTACTGTATTCACATACTAAAATAGGAGGGAAAACTCTTTCCCAAGATCCACATGACGGTGTGTCTTCATCCGTGGCGTGAAGAGGTTTTGTGAGGCCTGATTACAAATAGCTACCCAGAACAACTACTAGAGAAAGCCACTCACCAGAGAAAACCATTGTTTCTGAATAGTTACTGTCCATAGGTCTTCACAGCAGAATCAAGCAACTTTCTGGGGACATCTGGGGACACCACAACTAACTATCTGGCTCCGTACAGGTATAAGTGGGTGAAGTAGCAGCTCAGACTATTCAATATACTTCCCTTTGGATTAAAATTCATGACTTATTAATGGCATTTTAAATATGCACTATCTGGCACAAAGAATATGGTCTTTGAAAAACTCTAATACTGATCAATTACATAACATTTCCATAATGATACAAGAACACTGAGCATTTTCTCCTTTCATGTGATTTCTTAAATCCCAGATGGAGAATAATTTGTCTTCAGTCTAGTTCTACTTGAGGCACTGCCAGTCTGACATTTTCCTTTCAGGTTCTAGCAACGTCAGTATTGAGATCAGAGGTATTAAAACTTAGAAAATCTGACAGGTTATGTCAAATTACAAAGACAGTATCTGAGAGCAAATGCAAGAACAGACAGATTGAATTAAGTAGCAGAAAAGGGGAAAGAAACAGAATTATAGGAGGGAAGATAGAGACAAATGTACAAAAGTGAAAGATTAAACAAATATTCTAGTGTAATCAGATGGGTGTGAAGAAAAAACATTAAACATTGTTAAAAGCACAAATGTAGAGATTTAAATCCAGACATAAAACATGTAGCTACATACAGTATGAGCATGGTCCCATTAACACTTATGCACATACAAGATTTTATACACAACATTTGCATAAGCTAGAGGGTAATAGTCATGTGAGTAACACGTAAAAGAGGTAGCAGGATTTGGCCTCTCACTGTTTTTCCTTGTGTACATCATGTATATCTGTAAAACATTTAAGCAGGCGTTTTAACTTCGAAGAAGTCTGAACTTGGAAATAATAGGACCTAAGGGAAACCTTTCCAGGAAAGCTGGTGGAATTGCAGTTCTGCAAAGCACCGAGAGCAATACCCTAAGGACTAATTATTTGACAATACAACTAATGGTATTACTTTGAAGCATAATAAAGTTAAACCTGCAGCTTTCTAGATGTGGAGTACTTGCTGGAGGGAAGCACAATCTATGCGTGAATCCAGAATCAGGGAATCCTAATTAACCCTCTAACTGCTAGCAGCAGGAAGGCTAATAGCAACTCTGACTTAATCCTAAGGGATTGCTTCTGCTAATGAGACACTGACTGTTAGCTCTCCTCAGCCATGTTTACAATAATGAGGCACTTTCATAGGGCAATAAGCAACTGGTTTGCCTAATGACAGGCTGGGATTCTCCTGAGTGACAGAAGTTACTGTGCAAATGACACGAGTTATTGTCCTCAGCCTACAGATAAGCAACTAAAGTCCAGTATGTCACTTCCCATTATCCACTGGTCAGGCCAGGAATGGAGTTTATGGGTCAAGGTCGTTTAGGATGGCACTACAATTCTCCTCTAGAAGATGACATCTAAAGCTCTATTTGGAATAGTGTTTTATTGGATGTTAAAAAACATGAATCATAAAAAAACCCCAAGAGAGTCTGTCTTTAGTAATACAATAATTAAACTTCTTACAAAGTATTCTCATTTTGAAACTACAAAAAAAAAGGCATTGAAAGTCTTTAGTTGAGCAATCAAAAACCCATGACCTTCCTTCTCCAAGAGTTTCTGGCTGTGGCTTGACAAAATGGCACAAAATCTCAATATTATACATATGGGTACCCAAAATATACGGAGCCAGGCTTCTCAATACTACTTCCCTCATCTCAGATGGTTCAGCAGTCTTCTAGGCTATTATCCTACCATTTCTATCCAGCTCTGCCAGTACTGTGTCTCAGCTCCATTTGAACCACTATAAAGATGCAAAAGATAGGCTTCCACAAGATTAAACAAAATTAAAACCAACATTAAAAAAAAAAAAACACTTTAAGAGCAGTCATCAAGGAAGCTACGTCTTACTGTTTAATTTCTTCAATATATCTATGTTAAAAAGTGCAGCTAGAAAAACTTCTACAAAAATCAAAATAGTCATTTAGTACCATCCACAGCAACCACTTATACAAGACTTTTCTGCAGCATACATTGTTTCCTAAAAAATATTAAATAATCCATTGATTATATTTTTTCAATTACAATGTCCACACTTTGCAAACTATTGCAACACACACAAGTTTAATTACAGAAAGGATGGATTTCAGAAGTCACAATATCGTGGGCTTTACAGAAAATACGTTTTCCTTGAAATGATACTTGAATATCCTTGAAGAAGGAATTTCCTCTAGCCTATAATATAGAATTTCTGGCAACACTCCCTAAAGTAGAGCACAGTGGCCTCTAAAAATAAGCTATGGTGCTATCAGCAGCACAGATTACTTTTTCCTGGCAAAGAGAGCCCAAAGTATCCAGAAACGTCTGCGAGGGGCCACAATTAGCCAGCAGCAGGTTCAGACATCCCAGCTGCCCTGGCAGCCGCCCCATGCCATGACAAGGGCGTCGGTCTTGTCACCATCCAGCCTGGGCGCTCTCTGTGTGGCGGTAACACGACCATAAGGCTGCCAGCACCAACAGGCAGCTGGTGGCATCCCCTGTGGCAGGGAGTGCTGCAGAGCAGCCCCCTGCCCTGAGGTAGAGGCAGTGGTGTGGCCGCCCTGAACGGCATGGGAAGTCAGGGGATGTGTTTCTGTTTGTGTAAATATGCACGTGCATGTGCTTTCATTTACAGTACCTACTAACACACCTCCATGCACAATGTGCACACACAGATACGTGCACACACGTACCTAAAATCACAGAATGAGCTGAGTAGGAAGGGATGACAAGGATCAATGAGTCCAACTCCGGGCCTGGCACAGGATCACACCAAGGGCCTGAGAGCATTGTCCAAACACTTCTTGAGCTCTACCAGGCTTGGTGCTGTGACCACTTCCCTGGGCAGCCTGTTCTAGTGCCCAACCACCCTCTGGGTGAAGAACCTTCTCCTGATATCCAACCTAAACCTGTCCTGACACAACTTCAGGCCATTCCCTCGGGTCTCGCCACTGGGCACCAGAGGAAAGGTATCAGTGTCTGCCTCTCCTCTTCTTCTCGTGAGGATGTCGAAGACCACAATACACGCACGCACACAAACACACGTGTGTGTGTGTGTGTGTGTGTGTGTGTGTGTGTGTATGTATGTATATATGCACTTGAGTATGTATATATGTGTCTGTGTCCCTCGGTGCGTGTCCGTGCGCCCCGCCCCCCCGCCACCAGCCCCGGCCAAGGCTGCCCGCGCCGCCGCCGCCCGAGGCCTGAGGCGGGCGGGCCTCACTGGGTGGCGCCCAGCCCCCGGCCCGTCCCCCGGCCCGTCCCGTCCGCACACCCCGCCGGGCGGAGAGCCCCGGCCCCGGCCTTACCCTCGCCCTTCTCCTCCTCCTCCGCCATGGCCGCAGCGCCGCGCTGTCGCCATGGCGACGCGGCCTGTTCGGGCCCGCTCCTCACGCCGCCGGGGGTGAGCCGGGTGTCGGGCGTCGCTCCCCGCCGGGCTGAGCCCCTTGTACGGCCCCCGCTGCACCCCACCGCCCTTCCAGGCAGAGATCGAGAGAACCCCTTCAACCTGCTGCTTCAAAGGACTCAATTTCTCTTAAAAACACAGCTGTCTCCAGCAATTGCGGAGATTTCCATGTGTCTGAGCTCTAGAAAGTGAAAGAACATTTTATTCTAAATGCCATCACGCCAAAACAGCTAAAATATTCTGTATTAGTGATATTAAATAAAACTGTGTGGTTTAAATTTAGCTGTGAGTTTTAGCAGACAGGCTTGCGATGCCTGGTTCTTCTGACTCTAAAACAACTGTGAAAGTAGAAAAAAATACAAATATTAATATTCTGGCAAGATGCAACGATATATTCCTAGAAAATAAATATTTATGAAATTCCTGGTACTAAAACCTTGTCCTTACTACAGCAGGTGCTTGTTTGTCAGATGTTCAGTTTTGCAAAGCCCGCGTGGATGACTCGTCCTCACACACTCAATTCCACCTCTCAAACAAACAGTTAATTATGTTCTCAGTATTCATGGAAGCCTAGAATTTCAAAAAACACATGGAGCACAAACAAGGCTTCTCTGATATTTAAAAAAAAAAAAATAAAACCCCCCACTTTTTAATAACATTTTAATATATTTTAACATTTGCTCTTTGCCTTTCAGCCACTTATTTTTGCATTTTTTATTGAACGTGGCTCAGAGTAAAGAGGGCATAATAGATACCCAAAAGAATACATCTTTATTCTGTTGGGAAAACAGCTGATTATGCTCTAACAAAGCTGATCCCTCTGAAAGGTTATCTATTGACTTGAGCAGTTTATTAAAGTAACTAAGTATTTCAAACTACATGTTTGACTACAGAAGGACTACAGATTTGTTTCCTCTCAAATTGCTAACAGAAATTTTGATGAGAATAGCATGGCAGACGAATTTAGAGGATGCAGCAGCAGAAGAAAAAACCTTTATCTTTCAGTCTTACAGGGGTCCTATTTCTTATTCCCTTAACCCCTCTGCACAGAAAACTTTTGTTTGTGGTGGTGGGTCAGTCACATGGTTGAAGCTGGAGAAAAGTGCAAAATGCATTGTTTTGGCAAGGATGGGCCTCTCTTATCTCTTCCCTCCTCTACCTGAAATGTAGAATTTCACGTCCTTGAATACTGTGCTCAGCATTAGATTTCTTATATTTTCCAGATCATTCATTATAGGACACTTACAGCTCTTCTACAAATGCTACGCTAATTCAAATTATTTACTACATGTCCCTAAAAAAAACCTTAATAAAATCCTGTTCTAGTTATTGAGGTTTTCATGACAAATCCATGCCCAAAATATGAACAATACAACAAACAAACAAACAAACAACTCTTAGTTTTAAAATAAATACAAGTATTGCATATGTGCATATTTTTTGAGATTATTGTGTGTTTATAGTAGATTTTGAATGGAAATGAGTTGCTGCAACTGTGGCATGATAAGACAGTAACTCCACTTGGGCATCCACTTCTAACATCCTCCCAGCAATTTCTCCAGGGCTTGCACTTGGCTTTCCTCACAACCCCTTACTATTTGGCAGGCGCTAATCTTTGTTTCCTCCAAGAGGGATGGTAAGAAAAGCAGTGTGTAAATGCTGATGAAGAAAGGGGAAATCATGAAGTATGCCACAGCTATGACGTGTCATTTACAACATAACATCTACATCCTGTTGTAGCTGCTGACTCTGGCCCTTGTGATCTGCTAGAATAGCTCCTTGGGGAAAGTGTTGCTATGAGTATAAAAAGGCCTTGCTCAAATCTGGGTGTTCATATCAAACTTGTTAAGTTTGATAACTTTAGCCTAGCTGCAGAATCTTCAGTGACTCTGAGCTCATACAAATTTCAGCAAACAGCATTTTGCACTGTCCTGCCTGTGCTGTTGAGATTCAACTCAGGACAATTACTGTAAATCAAAGTGCTTCATTTGCATTGTTCACTCTAGCCTGGAGTTTCCTTTTGCTTCCAGTAACTTGCAGCCAAGTGTCCTTAGTCTCCCAATTCCTAACACATCAGGCTTTGGTGTCTTGCCTGTCTCCAGGAGCAGAACAAAATACTGAATGAGAAAGCACTTCAAAATGAGAACTCACTGCTTTAAAATTTCCTGGCAATGTATCTTGAAAAATCTGTGTGGGGAAAAAAATGTTAACAATTATAATGCAGATTAAATACTTGACCTGAACCATATAGCTGTTCCTCTTTTAACTTAATGCACAGATACCTCAAACCAAGGGTATGAGTGGGCTGAAACAACTAATCACATTTTGGCACAGACAAGTACAAAAGGAAACCCAGAACTACTAATTCAACAGCTTGAAATATCAGCTGCTGCATGCAAGATCTTTACAGAGCTCCTCTGAAGAGAACATACCCTTTTAAAATTGTGATTTTTCATTTTAAAAATGTCACAAAATATCTCAGGAAAATTATAAAAGGCTCCAGCATTATTGAAATAAAATGTGCATCCACTGAAGTCTCATAGACATAAGGTTCCCTTACCTCCACTCCTAATTTCATCACATACATTCCTTTCAGCTATCAGGGTCCTATCACACATTTTGCATATTTTCCATGCATATGTTCAGAAATGTTATTCAGCAATAAAAAACAGGTCTAAAACGGGAGAAGTGATGTAAGGGAGAGCAGTTCAAGGAGGTATAATAACATCCTACAAAGCTGTGTCTCCCCATGGCTTCGGGGCTGCAAGCATCTCAACACATCTTTGCTCCAAGTATTTGCCAAAGACCTTCACTATTGGACTCCCTCTGTGAATCCTTGGGGACCATATAAATGAAGGCACAAAGAAGTGTATTCATTTGTCCTTCACAGAGAAAGTAAGTGGATAATTATGATTTCATGACAGGACTCTTACCTATAGCTCCTCTGCAGCTAAAGGGGTACAGCTGTGCTGCTTAGCAGGCATTTCCATGTCACTGTACCCTTTTTCACTAATGTGACATGAATGACCCAAGTGTACCTTCATTCCAGTCTTCCTCTGGGATCAGCAGCTGATTTCAGTGACTCAGAAGCAGACTCTTCAAAACAGACTATTATCTAAACATTAGCTGTTCACCCAAATTATACACAGTAACCAGATAAAAATGAGAAAAAGACTCTGTCGTTCCTTGCGTATACTGTATTTTTCCCTACAGAATTCAGGTAAATTACACTTGAGAGCAGCTACCTCGTTCCTTCATGTGTAGGAGGGGAAGACAGCTTCTCCTCTGGCTTGTTCTCTTTGTAACTGCAGGCTTTGATCCTATGCTTGGAGTAGATGAAGAGAAGCCTAACAGAGTGGGCAGAGACAGACATACAGGCATGCCCTCCATTATTTCCTCTACCACTGACCTCTTCCGGGCTGCTGGTATATTTATATTAACCTTATCTGACATAATTTTGCTTTCTTTCAAAAAGATAATTCTTCCTCTTCTAACCTACAGAACAGCAAAAAGTACATAAATTGGCAAGGGATTTCCTGTACTTTTTATACAAGTGATAAACCTAGAAGCCCAAAATCTGACCTATTAAATAAAATGTCAGCGTATGATTCCTTGACACACATGGAGTTCACCAGTGCTGAAAGGGGAGGATTCAAGTCTTGCCCTTCCTTCCCTCCTGCTGGCTGCACATCTTCCTTCTACCTTGTGCTGGCTCTGCCATTCACTGAGCAAATATGAGTCACAGAGGTAGTAAAAATACAATCCATCAAAAAGTGAATAGTGTTCTGCCCTATTAAGAAAGCCAGAAAAGGATCTGACAAGCATCTCAATCAGCACATCCAGGAAGCTGGACCCTGCAATTAGAAGAGAGGAAGAAATAGAGGGGAAAGCGGGAAGAGTGAGATGTTTTTCGGAGGGAAAAAGCTCTGTGGCTGTCTGAGTCCATAAGATAAATTGAAGGAAGAAAGGAGGAAAATCAGGTTTGAAGGCTGACAATAATAGCAGCATCTCAAACCCTTCTGAGTCCATGGGATGGCTTTGGAAGTGTCCTGGCAAATATCTCTTACTGCTCATGTACAGCTACAATCCTATGGATCTTTAGGTCCTCCTGTCCAGCTTCAACAAAGCTGCATTTGAGGAAAAGTGACTGAACATACATTAAAAATGAGTTGCTAGGAAAAAGGAAGCATTTCTTTACTGCAGCAATATTCTTCAATGTCAAGGAGCTGCTGGCAGTGGTCGGCCTCTGGGACTATGCCTAAAGAGCTGCAGCAGGAAAAAAGCTTTCCTTTATGTGTAAGTGCCAGGATACTGTTCCCCATCCCACCCAGGCACAGAAATGGCCCTAGAGATCCATATATTTTAACCTTCAGACTTTATTACCATTAATTATATCTGGAAGTGAAGCCAGGATCCCCAGAACACGGTAGCAGGAACAAAACACAATCATCCATCTGCCTAGCAACATGGGTTGCCATGAGTACTTCTCCCCGTGCTCCACAGGCAGCAGGGGCTCGCCACTGAATGCCGAGCCAAGCTCAAGGGCCCCTTGAAAAAGGGTAAAGAAAGCCTGCTTCCTCAGATGAAGACATTCCATCTCCAAGACCTTCCTCTGGAGCCTAGAATGTGTCAGCCAGCAGCCTGAAATTTGGAAATGAGGGACTTCTGGAGTACTGATACAATGCCAGTGGAATTGCTCTCAGAAGAAGCAAAAGCAATGACGTTGGGAACATCAATGCTGTTAAAACTCCATTCTTCCCTGCTCTGTTCTTTTGAGAACATTCTTTTAATACCATGTTTTAATATCTGTTTTAATACCATGCCAAAAAAATCCCCAATAATATACTATCAAATCACTGACTTTTCACACTTACAAAGAAAAGAAGAAAAATCTGTGCATGGTACTGAAGACATGGAAATACTTTATAACATCCCTAGCTCAGGAGATGTTTGAATCACAAACCATTTGTAGGAGGTTGAGAGACAGAGTATTTAAGATAGTCATTTATGTGGTTCTCCACTGAGCACCTGCTTTAGGCCTCAGAAGAAAGGATACTCAAAAAGACAGGTTTTGACGTGTCCCAGAGGGTTCATTTTGCTGTTCTTAGAAAAAGCAAATGATTACTTGATAATTATTTAATATTTAAAATATTTAAGGGAGCCCCCCTGATAATATGGTTATCTAGAAGCTGTTTAAAAGATAGAGATTCATGAGGAAAACATGAATTCAAGGTTTCAGACTGACATTTGGACAATTGTAATTGAATGGGACTGTTGAATACTGTAATTATATTTATGTTACCAATATTTTGAAGCTAACCTTTAAAAAAAAGCTCTTACTTTGTTGTTTGCTATATCATAATAGGTAATTTAGGAGTATAAAGGCCATAGCAGAGATAAATAAGCCCAAAGTGCATTTTACAAAGATGTCAACCACAACATGGAAATAGTTAACCTTGGGATGAGAGAAGGAGCTAAAGGTAATACATCTGAATGATCATATAAGGCCATTATTCAGTTGGCATATGATATAGTACTTTTTAATACTTAGAAAAATCTTCCTAGTTAATGAATAGCAGAACTACTTACTTTTCTATCAACTGTCAAGATTATTTGGGCATAAAAATGTTGTTGTACTCACTAAGTTAGTAATAATCAAAGCCGAAATTAACCTGAGTATAGAAAATTTAGGCACTTCTGATTATTCTACTTTCTTCAGAATGCAAATCTTCATTTATTAAAAAAAAATTCTAGACCATCTGCTTGTGAAGATAATGTTTGGATAACTGATGTAACAGTATCCTTTTAAATCTGCAGTAGGGTAATAAGAGAGAAAATCATCTTCCATAACAAGTCCCTTTATCGTGTTCAGGATTTTACTTTACAAGTCTGACCCCACTACCTGTTCAGGTTAACTTCAGAATTTCAGTGGGAATAAAGTTAAGGTCTGGGGAACTGATCTTAATTCACAATTTATTCATCTCCACTAACATAAATGGCACAGGATTAAGCCTAGTGTTATAGCATAAGCATCACCTTAATTCTCATTCATCTCCGTGGTTTTTTATTCAAAAGGCTAATTGCATGGCTAGCTTGTGTTTCCAGGTTCATTAATTTCATGTATTAGTTAAATATAAGCTTTAAATTTGCAGATATTAAATGTATTTCTATATTTAAACAAAGTTAACTGTGATCTAACTAAGATATTGTAGGGAGTATGTTTTGTAGACTTCCTATACAGACTTACTATTGTAAAATGAAAGTTGCTTTGAAATAAAAATATACTTTGTTATTTTAAGAGGGGGAAAAAAGAAAGAGAACTAAGACATATCCCAGAAATATTTTCTATACCTTCAGAATAAGAAATAAATTGAATTCCTGCATGATTCCCTCATGAGGGATAGGGAACTTTGATGCACTGTGGCAAGAAGATATATAGCTGTATTAATGAAAATCTAATCTGTGCTCAGAGACTTTGCATGTTGGCTATAAATGTAAAATATTCATACCACAATAGACTGTTAGACTGTCAAAAGCTGAAGTTCAGCCAATTTTACCAGAAAGAGTTGACATTTTGCTGTATTCTTCATTCTAGAGAGCTGAGAAAATAAGCTATCAAAACCACTCCTCCACTTGTAAATTTTGCCAGTGCAACTATTTAGATATGGCATAAATCTAGAAATAGGAAGTGTTTGTCTACTGCACCATTTAGACAAAGTAACTCAAACTAAGAGCAATAACAAGTACTTTGGATTGGTGAGTTTTTGTGTCACTGTGCCAGGACAAACAGAGGCATCACCTTCTCTGCCATTACCCAAAGAAGGGCCATGAAAGGATCTGAGGAGAAAACTGATTCAGCTAGCAAATGCTCTTTTTTTTTTTGTGGTGGTAGTTACCAGGTTGTGGGTTGGGCTAGTGTAGCAGAAAGGACAGTGTAAGAGCAACTGACAGGGGCTGAGGAAACACAGACGTGTTCTGAGGAGCAGCCTGACACTTTCGGTGCAGTCTCCAAGAAGGGGCTTTTATTGTGTCACTGCCTTGCCTTCTCCCAGCTCAGATGGCTGCTGAACTATCTTCCAGTCATGCTCCATTCACATGGAGGTGCACCGAGGAAGCAAAAGCAGGGCTTGGAAAAAGAAACATTATCATTAGATTAGCTGATAGAGCTGAGTGGATTAAAAAAAAAAACAAAACAACACCACAGTGGTTTTGGACATATAATCCCTTTTTCAGCTCTGAAAAGAAATTGCATCCCTTCAACAGAGTGCATTGGTCATCATTTCCAAATAACTGTAGCTTTATTATCTTACCTCATTTGGATTGCTGGAGTGAAATGGCTAGGTGGGAGCAGCAAGGTAGAGGTGAGGATTTGCAAAGGAAAACATGGTGAGGACATTAACATTGGGGGACTAAAAGACAAGCAGTTATCACGTGCAGAGCCCTAAGGAGCAGGGAAAACTGCAACATGCTAAACTGATTCTAATAGATACCACAGATAGATGGAAATAAAGGAGACTTAACAGGAAGAGGCACTTAAGTGTCCTGATAAAGCCATTTACATTGTCGTTGGTTTGGACATTCAGAGCTATATCACTTAAGAATTTATGAAACCGTGCAACAAACCACACCAGGGAAATGACAAACAACCTGAAAAATAACCCAGGAAATACAAATAGGCTACCAAGTACTAAGGGTTTGTTACTCTCTGAGACGAGTTCTCGTTTGCTAAATAGCCACATAAAGACATGCACAGCATAATGTAGGGAGCAACAATTGCTTAAGCCATGGCTGCTGATGAGACAGTTGCTTGTCAGACACGCTGATCACACACAGGTCAGTGAGTAAGATTATTCCAACATAATAAGATTTAAAGCATAGGAAAGCTGTGATCAATGACTTCCACACTTAAGGAAGTCATGGCTAAGATTACACAGGATAGTGAAAATGGACTGCTTAATATATACGTAAGTTTTACCTGCTAACTGAACTTTCCAAAGTGGAAATACAAGTTTAATAATCCATCTGAAACTCTGGATCTGTAAACCCTAGACAGGTGAACTCTTCCCAGTTCTATTTCACTAGCACCATGGTTTACCCTCAGGAACAGGATGGCTATGGAGATAAACCTAAAAGTGGCATCACTTACAGTGCAAGATAATTATTTTTTTTGTAATTGCTTATTGAAATATATATTAAATCAGAGCACAGTTTTTATCTGGTTTATATATACTTGCATGATACAACGGTATTTATTGGCATTGCTGTATATATCAGTAACACCTTGAGAGCTGGAGTTATTGTCAGTTCAGATTAACTGAGCCAGACAGAGTCCAGTTTTTAACTAAAACACAAATTCTGGAAGCCTGAAGTCCAAACCTTGCTGCAGTAATTTGAGACATTCAGTAATGTCTCCTAGTGACCTTATCTTCCACTACCAGCTCACATCTCTCACTCAGTAATGGAAGAATCTGGTAACAATGGGTGTGAATGTCTTGGTATTTCTCCTTCCACCTCCTTTCCCCTCACCTTGGCTGTTCAACACAGCACAGCATATTTAATAATTTAAATTGATAAACATAGCTGTGGCCCAGGGGGTGGTCACACATCCCATTTTGTCACTTCTCAAACAGTGCAGCTGCTGGGAACAGTAAAATCTTAAACCACTGTAGCTAAACTAGAGACAATCTGCCATTGAAATGAATACGTTTGGGTCCTCAACTGGGAGCCTGGATAAGTATTTTAACCCCCATTTTTCAAAGACCAAGACATGTAAGTGAATGTTCATGTGCAATTGGTCACCAGATTATGAACCAACTTCCAAGAGCTCAGGATGCCCCACCTAAAAAGTGTTGTATCGTGTATCTGTTGCTTGTAGGCTGAGTATCAGCGTTGTGTATTTTAGGATATCTTTAAGATAGTATTTGTTTCTCTCTCCCCATCCCCTTTGCAAGTAGTTTGTCTTTTATGTGCAGCATGGAGCACTCAAAATGCATTGAAGGTACAGATGGCATACCCAAGTGCTGAGCCTTCTGAAAAGGTTCTCCTTTCGTGTCCTGTATGCCTCTTTAAACATCCAAAGATGCTTCTGGAAGCAGACACAATACTTGAAGCCTTCCCTTCAGTGACACCACCACTTTTCCTCCTCCCATAGTGAAATACCTGCATGCTAGAAGTTGAGGTTTCACAGAACTGTAGACAGACCAGTGATCGCCAGATCCCAAGACACTAAATCGACCACACTGTTCATCTCTAGCCCTGACACCAGCAAGTTTAACAGGATCAAATAACAAGGTGGTGCAGTAACATGTTCTCCCTTCTAACTCATGGTCAAATATTCACAGCCTTCAGAGTGGTTAAGGTCAGAAGGGACCACAGATGGGGTCATTTGGTCCAGCCTCTCTTGGTCTCCCCAGCAAGGCTGCATGGCCGCAGTAGTCTTTTCATTAAGCAGTTTGAGACCTTCCAAAATGGCTACCTGGAATCTGTCAGGATGCTCATGAACTGATCTGGAGATACACATGATCCTTCTAATCCAAAATTTCAGAAGTCTGAGAACCTCTTGTTCTCCTAAACAACTCTAGCAGCCAATTTTTTAGTATCTTTTCAGAAGTCCCATTCCCAGAGTGACTAAAGAGCTCCTCAGTAAATAGAGCACAATCCCAGAAAGGACTAAACGAGGGGTTTTGTCTTTGTGAATTACTTGCATTCGGTAGTAGAAGCAAGAAGCTGATTTTCAGAGCTCTGTTTTTATCACTTTCCAACCTATATTCATTGACGTAAAATATAAATGCATAAAGTTACCAGCCTAGAGCTATTGGCTTCCCTATAGATTTGAGAAATGAGAAACACAGAGGAGAATGTCTGATTTGAGACTTTGAAAGAAATAAATACTCAAGTATTTTTCTCAGTAGGGACAATCTTCAGTAATATCAGAGTTAGAAAGGAGTTGGAGGTGGGAGGACCTCGATAAATTCACAGATCACACAAAGCTCCTGGCCTGGCATCTTATCTGCATAAGGTGTGGTTGGTTATGAAGGGACCAGTGCCATTAGGAGAAATTCAATGGTTGGGAAGATATCTTTTGTTTTTAAAAGGACCATTACCAAATCCTTTTTTCCACCCTCCCCACATCTTTCAATAGCCTGGTGGATTGCAGCAGATACCAGTTGGGTTTATATTAAGCATAAGGTTTCATAGACAAATCTAGCTTGTAAGAGCCCTTTTTTTAGTCAACTTTGTGATCACAAATAATTGCATGGAATTAATCACTTACATTGTCACTTGGAAATCAAGAATAAAAGTGCTAATTTCTGGAAGCCGGAGAGAGCATATGTGCTATCTGCTGAGAAAAACTGATGGAAATATGCACTGGGAAGAAAAAGATCTGTGAGGTATTACTATTGAAAGAATTAGAATGAAACCTAAATGAGAGGATTTAAAAATAGAACAAAAATGAAGAACAGAAGTGAAAAAACCCACAATAAAATACTTGAAACCTTGAAACAGAAGCATCAGGGAAAAATGAAAGTAAAACTCCATACAGATAGTCAGATAGAAAAATTGTATTTGACAGATCATATATAAAGAACTTTTAATTTTGGGGGGGGGGGGGGGGGGAAGGGGCCCAAAAAAAAACAAAAACCAAAAGCAAACAAACCAAAAAAAAAAATTGAAGACAGGATGATCTAGTGATACAAAATATCAGCAGATCTAAATGGCTAATGGAAAAATCCTAGTCTTGAGGCATATACTCATACTCCATCCCAGTCATAAGGCAAATATATATGCTTAGCTTTACCTCACACAACACCAGTGAGTTCAGCAGTAAGCTCCACCAGTGTAAATCACACTTCTCCCTCTCTTACACCCCCAGTTTCAGCAGATGCAGCCACAGTAAAGGCTGGGGGGAAAAAAAAGAAGACAGGAACGAAATGCAATTTCCAATTCAGATAAAACATCAGACTGTTAAAAGTACTGAAAGAAAATACTTCTTTATCCTTACAAATGTGGTTCCAAAAATACCTAAAGGGCAGAAAGGGGAAAACCAACATACTGTTACCCAGTTTAAAATATTTTAATTTTGGAAAAGAGACTGTTGGGGTTTTAAGAGATCCTGGTGCCCTGCAATAAGTAACCTTACTGCTAATTGGAAAACTGTTTCATAAATTTCCTTTTCTTTATTCTAAGGAGTTTTCTCAGTTTTGATATTGTCTAGAATTAACAGAATATCTGAAGTGATTCCAGAAGGAAAAAGCAGGAAGTTAGTTTCATAAACTTGACCAAAGAAGGAAAGTAAATTTCAATTTTCAACAAAAATGCTTAAAAATCCAGAACACATTCTGGAAGAACACAGTGTTTACCACTGGTATTTATTAGAATTCTTTTTTAAACTTTGCTTTATTCAAACTTGTTCTGGATACTACCCAAGAAAAAATCCTGTAGCAACCCAGAATGAAGCAGCTGACAGCCCACCCTTGTGCATGTGTACAGGCAGGATCCTTGCTGCTCCACCAGCCCTTCTCCTGCAGCCCATGCAGGGTGGGCTGCTCCAGCTCCTGCACTTCTATCTCTTCCTTCCTGCCCTCTGACTGAAAGCCACAGACTCCCAGTAAAGCCATAGGACACACCCCAACCAAATTCTTCCCTTTCTTGTGTCAGGCTGCAGACTTCTTCCAGCCTTGGCTCAGAGGTACCTTTGTGCCCAGGTGCTTATTCCTGAGGAGATTGGGCCCAAAGCACTGCTGGCTGTGGGTGATGAGTGCATACCAGCTCTTGGCTCCTGCAGGGTTTCATCTAGCTGTCTTGCAAAGGGAAGTGCTCCGTCTCTGGGTCCAAAAGTGCAAATCTCCAATGTGGTCCCCCATCACACAGTTTGTGTGCTGGGGAGAGGAGGAAGATATGAGAGAAGGGGTATTTTCACAAGTTTTGCTGCTGAGTATCCAAATGGGTTTCTATGGATTTGTTACCTGTTCACAGAAAAGAAAGTGAAAAGTGACTCAGCACCCATATTCATTCACTTCCTTCCCAGGCTGTCAGTTTGGGGGTTATCTGGGGTAGAGTTCTCCGAAGCAGCCCTCGTTCACTTGGAAGCAGACGGAGATTTTCAGCTCATTTCATGTGGGCTGCTGCAAGCTGCGATCTGCTGCCAGTGCAGGTCAGGTTCAAGCCAGATTTCTCAATGTTCCAGCAAAGTTCTGCATCATTATAATAAAGTATTTCAAGTATATGAAAGCATTTGAGATACATAAAAATGGGTGAAGAATATAAGGAAAGCTATAAATCAACAAGTGAGAAGTACAAAGGAACAAAAGGAAATATTACCAGAAATATTTCCTCATAATAAGTGTGCTTCAAATAAACAATGGATTTAAAACTTGCTTCTGATTTATTGTTGTTCACAAAACCATGGCATTAGGTAGAAACTCATCTTGTTAAGCCTAAGAACTTGGACAGGGATGGCTAGAGTTAGTTATTATGGAGTTTAAAAAATGTTGGCTTTTGTGATGAGACCAGCTTCAGACAAGAAAGAGAGGATAAAGGAAAAGAAGCTGATTTTAAGCATTCATTTAAAGATTTGCCATCTGAATGCTCTGCATTAATTTCCTTTAAAGCTGATCAGTTATAACAGCTTTTCTCCATGTAATTGCTTATTTTTCAAGTGTTTTGTGGTTATTTTGGTTTGTTTTTCACTAGAGTATCTGAGACTTTCCCATGTGGAACATACTGGTGATACAAAAAAATCTTTCTAGATACTGTGGACAATCTGCCTCCTCTCTGTTTTGAAGGTGTGAGATTTGAAGTGCATGCCTGTTTTCACTCCTTTTTAATGATACTTTTGGTTGTAAAATTTTCAAGTTTGTAAAGGATAGACAAGCACACAGCTGTCACACAGCAACCAGCTCTTATTTCAGAAACACTGTCCTGTCTATGGTAATAGGATTGTTAAAACAGTTATTTGTTAAGACAGGCATGCTGTGCTCACCTTGCTTCTTACTTTCTTAACTTTTGCAGTTGAAGATATCTTATTTTGCTGGTATGCGAAGCAGGAGAAACAAGTGCAGATGCCTTGTCTCATAGAGGAATTGCCTGGCAGTTCTATTTTCTTTTGTATGAAAAAGCAGTCATAAAATTCAGAACCTCACTGAGGCCCTGACCCCGTAATGAACTCAGCAGTCACATGAGTCTGGGGACACTGGAAAAGCTATAGGATAGAGAGCCCTGGATGGCAAATACTGATAATTCATGATGCTGCTCAAAACATGTTGGCCTGATGTTATTTGAAAGGATAGCTTGAAGTTCCTATCAGAAAATCTTAGTTGGATAGTTTAGGAGATTGTTAACTCTTGGATTAGCTACTTTACAGCAGAAAGTCCTCAGTAAACTTTTGACCCTCCTCTATGTCCGCCTGGGTTATCGATCAGTGGCTGAGCTGGTGGAGCGCCGTGGGCAGGCGGTGATAACCAGGTGCGCGTGGATAAGCTTGTGGGGAATAGCCGTTCCCTACGAGGGATCCGGAGTGAGAGGGGAAGGAGAGGCCACTCTCTCTCACGTGTCCAAAGAAGGCTTTATTCTCCCAGGACGAGGACGAGGAAAGTAGCCTCGAGCAATGCCCGAGAAAACATTAGGAAGCAACAGAAACTCGGGGGACTGGCACGCAGGCCAGCCAATAGGGGTCTTTTAGGGGAGGGAAGGGGGATGACAGGGAACAAATGGGGGTAACACAGAGGAGGGGAAAGTCACAGGGAGCCAACCCCTGGCAGGGATAGGAATGGATGACAGGGAAGGTTCTGGAAGGATTTGGGATGGACTAGGGAGATGGACAGGGGTTTGGGCAGGGTTATTAAGGATTGGCAGGGATAATTCTGGAAAATTGGGGGGAGGAGAGGGAAGATTGGCAGGGAGAACGGCAGGAAAAATGGGTAAAAATAACTTGGGAGAAACCAACTTGAGGGAAAAGAATAGGGGTACATAAGAACAAACCATTATAAATCTGACTAACATAAATTATCTAACTGAACTGAACAAACTTAAAAAACAGAACACAACATCTCCTCCTTTTTTATTACATTCAAAAAGGCGGGAGGTGGCAAAGTCCCTCTGGCTGGCTTGCTAGACCTCCGTGCCGTCTTGTCGGTTCCTGTCCTACCATCTGCGGTCATTTTCCTCTGGTGGGCTTGAGTCGACGGTGGCAGTGGCAACGAACTTAGATCTTTTTTGGGCTGATGGAAAAAGCGGTGCTGTCAGGAGTCTCTTCAGCAAGCCAAAGCCGAAAGAAATCAAAACAGAACACCAACGAAATAGAAAAGGGGATGGATGGGATCACTCCTAGTGGATGCGGGTATGAACTGAAATAAACAAACAGAGGAAAAGGTTAACAACATAACTTTGGGGGCAAGTTATAGGTTTTATGGGGGGCCTAGTCAGTCCCCCTTCCCTTGCGGCGCTTGCGGTTAGAAGCCACCGCATGGTTGGTGGGGTCTAGGGTACAGTCTCGATCGGTCTCTCTTGGTGAATCTTCCTCAGGTGGCAGGAGGAAGGGCTTGACCCACTTTCTGGGGATCCATCTCACCCCTGAGGGC
>VWZV01002420.1:0-19927 GCA_013397155.1 Irena cyanogastra
GAAAGGAAAGGAAAGGAAAATGATAATATGAACCATTGGGTTCATTAAAAGAAGCCTGACCAGCAGGTTCAGGGAGGAGATTGTGCCCTGCTACTCTGCCCTGGTGAGACCCCAACTAGAGAGCTGCATCCTGCTCTGGGGTCCCCAGGAAAAAAGAGACATGGACCTGTATGACCAAGTCCAGAGAAGGGTAAAATAAATAATCAGAGGGCTTGAGCACCTTTCCTGTGAAGAACGGCTGAGAGAGACTTGCAATTAAACCTGGAGAAGAGAAGACTCTGGGGAGACCTTCTAGCAGCATTCCAGTATTTAAAAGGGGTTTAAAAAAACAGAAGGAAAGTGATTTTTACGTGAGCTGATTGTGATAGGACAAGGGGTAATGTTTTAAAAGTACATAAGGAGACATTCAGAGTAGGTATTACTAAAAAATTCTTTACTATGAGAATGATGAGGCACTGAAACAGGTTGCTCAGAGATGTTGGGGATGCTCCTTGTATGTGTTTAAGGCCAGACTGGATGGTCTGTGAGAAACTTGGTCTGATGGAAGATGTGCTTGCTCAGGCAGCGGGGGGAGAACTAGGGGATCTTTCAGTCTCTTCCAACCCAAGCTGCTCTCCTGCAATTGAGTGATTCTATCAGCTTTGCTGAGAATCATTTTTTTAGAGTCAGTTTCCTGATACCTGATCTAGCAACACTTTATACAACTCATGCTGCAGTAAGTGTACTCTTTCTCACAGTGTGTTGCCATGATTATGCTCTTGGGATATAAAAAGAAGATGGTTTAAAAAGAGTAATAGAAAGCTAAAAATATTTTGATGCAGTGTATACTAGGAAGCTGGAAATAAAAGGGGAAAAAAAAACACCTTAAAATAGCAGTTTTTGTGACACCTCTATATAACAAAAAGAATGTGGTCTCCGCAACCTTGGTCAGAGAGTGAGAAAACTAAGTTTTCCCAGGATCAGCTTGTGAGACTCTGAACGTCCTAGCCCAAACAATGATAGCTTCTAGTCTAAACAACCTGCAGGTGCTGTTCTTTCTTACTTTCTATCTCCTTGTTCTAAGACATTGAGCTGGCCAGCCAGCCAAGTGGAATGTATTGATCAAGTGACCAATCCCATCCATCTGGATTGCAACAGTGTATAAAAGAAGAACTTGTAGCAAAGTAGATTTTTCTGCAAACCCAGCCTTTGAGTCAGTGTCTTTTGTTACGATAACGGTAACAAAGGAATTGCTCTTTTTTTTTCTACTGAGAACCGTGGGCCAGACATGTCCTACTGAAAAAGGACAGGACGAAATGTTGAGTGTTCATGTGAGATTCCATGTAATTTGAAGACTTAATTTACTATCTTAATACATTCAAATAAATTGAAAATTATATAAATAATACTTTTTTTCACAGACAGACAGTTTTTAATTTTTGAAATAAGAAGATTTGGGGGGATGTTTATTGTTAGGAATCTCAACTCATCTTGGATGATTTTGCAAAATCAGGAGGTATGAATTGGTTTTTAAAAAAGTAGGTCTTAATAGAAAGGAAGGGAGAAAAAAAATAACAGTGTAGCCTTTACAAATATCCTGGAAATGATAGATGCTGAATGTGCATTTAAACAATTACTAATGTGAAATGAATTTAACACAGGTTGTGTAATTTATTGTCTGGCAGTGCTTAGTTAGTTAGTTAAGCCAAGATCTGGAAATGAAAATGAGAGTTTGTCTACATTTACTCAAGATGTTTTTCACTTGTAACTGAAGTTGTATTTATCCATATTGAAATTTTTATAAATTATTTTTCTACACTAGTTATAAATTTATCTTTGGAGATTTAACATGTTATATGTGAAATTAATTGTAAAAGGTCACATTTTACTGCTATATCTTGAGCTAATGTTGTGAAAAAATTAAAAAATGCTATATTCAGTGTTCAGGCTGCTGAAGGTTTTGTCCTTGCTACGTTACCTGTGATAGAACAAGGATATTTTCAGCTAAACAAACACACTTGTATGAAATCAGTGAGGCTGAATTTCCAGAGACCAGTTCATCACTTCCTAGTTAGTTTTATTTTCTATCTTCTTAAATTGTCCTGCTTTAATTGTTTTTAGAGAAAATACTATGTGAAAACCCATCACTGTGATACTATTAGGCAAATAAATGTATTTCATTGTTGTTGTAATGTATTGAGCCTGACCGCCTTCCAGGTGCACACCAAAGCTACTCTATCACTCTTCCTCCTCAATTGGATAGGGGAGAGAAAATAAAACTAAAGGTTCATGGGTTGAGATAAGGACAGGGAAATCAGTTACCAGTTACTGTCTTGTGCTAAATGGACACAGATTAGGGAAAATTAATTTATTATATGTCAAATTGGAGTAGGATGACGAGAAGTGAAACCAAATCTTAAAACGTCTTCTCCCCAGTCCCTCCCTTTTTCCTGGGCTGAACTTCAGTCTCAGTTTTCTCTACCTCCTCCCCTCACTCAGCATTAGGGAACAGGGAATGGAGGGTGCTGGGGTTGGTTCCTCACATGCTCTTTCTGTAACTTCCTTCTCCTCAGGAGGAGGAATCTTCCCGTTCTTTCTCTACTCCTGCATGGGGTTTCTACCACTAGATACAGTTACTAGACACAGCTCCCCATGAACTTTAGCAATGTGAACCCTTCTCCTGAGCTGCAAGTCTTCTCGATCTGCTCTAGCATGGGTCCCTTTCACAGGGTGCAGTTTTTTGAGTGTTTACTTTCTTGCAAGCTGCTTGAGGCTTTTGGAAGTACTTGTGAGTTGATGGACCTTCTGTGTGAGGGTCCCCCTTGTTAGAGGGAATGATGAGCTTCAAGACCCTGGGACATTCTCCTTCCTGATCTGCTAGAGTATAGCTGTGACCCCCTGACACAAGGTGCAGCCAATGGCAAGGCTGAACACATCTTCCTGGGATTACACACACTCATAGTAACACACACACATCAACACAAATACAAGAACAATGCCTTTGTAAGTATCACACACAAAATCAGCATTAACTTAAACACAAGCTGCACAAATGACCTGAACCTGCTTGATCTTTCAGTATAAAAAACAAGAGAAAAGACAACTAACAAGGAACAAGAGAACAAAGCAGGGAACCCTAGGAAATAGATGGTGTAAAGAAAAAAAGAAAAAAGAACAAAGAAAGAAGTATAGCTGAACAGAGCAAAGGCAGAAGCGGAATTAAAGGGGAAACATCACACCAAGAGAAGTCTGAGAAGGCAGGTTACAGTAAAACCAGAAAATTTCCTTAATCAAGCATCACATTGTATCCTCAGCTCGATGCTTTATTTGAGTATTGAGACTCTCTACAAATGGCCATACAATTGATGCCTTTAAATTTAGAGATTGCATGGTCATACCAGCAAGAATGACTCTAAATTATCTGATTTGGTTTTCAGAAATACATCTTTCTGTGCATCTATTAATTTCTCCTTTCTGAAACCATTTCCCCTCTACAAATAATTTTTCTATTTATAAAAGGAAAAGTACATCCTTACTTGTTGTTTTACCATGTGGCAGGATTATATCTTCATAAACACTAATTCCCAGATCACTGTCTGGGAAACTAATAAAAAAAAAGAATTGTGCAGCATGATGCTAGTTGTAGGTGGCCCACTTCCAAGAGCACCATAAGCTTTAGCAGATGTTGGCCAGACTGTGTTAAATATGTGTGGGCAACTTTAGGAATCTCAGAACTCTTCAGTCAATGATCCTACACTGCTGCTTTCAGATGGGTTTTTTAATTTTTTTTTTTTAACAGATGAACACTCAGACTTATGTGAGTAGTAGAGAGAATATGCAAATAAGCAAGAACTCAAAGTCATTGTGAGCGATGGTACAAAGTGTCAGAAAGCAGATAGGACCAGCTGCTTCCTAATGAATCGGAAGTCAAGTGAAATAACATGTCAACAGGGCAGGAGTCTTGACTTCCAGGGTATTGTCCTAAAGCACCCAGCCAGGGGGAGCAAAGCAGGAGCAGGTTCAGACACAGAAAAAAAATGCAGATCTTTACAATACCATCTTGGGCTCTCATCTTCTCTGTACTATAAATCTCAGGTTTTGACATTCTTATATTCTGAGCCCAGAGGTGCTAAATATCCTAGTTTGTGTTACTAGCACAGCTCCCTATGTCTGTCATGGTATCTGTAACTTGTGCACCACTGCAGATCATGAAACTGTGGTATAAGGGACACCATATCTATCTGCTAATAAAATGGTTTGAAAAGCACCTGCAGTAGAATATTACAGACTTTTTAATGAAACTGACAGAAAAAAAAATCTGTAAATCATCAGAAAATATATCAACTTTCAAAAAAACCTTAAATTTCCCCAATCCCCCAAAAACCACAAACAAAATCACAAAACCCAACCCCAACACTAAACACAAATCTCAATTAACTTTATATTTAGTTTTTTAAAACTTTATTGAATGAAAAATCTATGTTATAATTCTTATCTGGAGACTTCTATAAAGATACACCCTGCTAAAGTGCTACTACATGAAAGAAGAGGCAAACTCCTTAACTAGTGATTTTCAAAGGTATTGAAAGTTTTCTTTTCTTGATCTACCACTAAAATAGCAACTCAAAACCAATTGCAAGAAATAATTTGTCCCTATTCTGTATCTTTTTTATTTCTGTCTTCTGATATGAACCTTTTCCTCTAACTATTGATACGTATTGACTGTTGCAGTGTTTTTGTATTTGAAAATATTTTACTGTTATAAGAAGTGTTATTTAGGAAAATGCTTTTAATTGTAAGGAATTATGACTCACTGGGTAACAAATCAGAGGAGATGTTAGAAAGACTTTAGCATCTAAATATCAAGAAATATTGGGATATAAACTTTTCTTTTTAATCCTCTAAAAACCCCTCTAACTCATTGCCTCCTGTGTATAATTTGTAGCATTGGATCTTAGATTATCTATGCATAATTAAAAAAAAAACACCCAAAACTGCTCATCAAATGTTTTAATTGTTCATTAAGTATTAGCTAACCATAGGAGCTAGTAACAATTAAAATTATCGCTTGAATCAAATGTGCAAATCTAAGAAAGTACTTCTTGGATTTCATATTTTTTCCAATGAACTCATTTCTGTACTATTTTTAATGAAAGCCCCTGTTACTTTGGATTACCTTATCTTTGGTTTCTAGAAGGGGCCTGTCTAAAGCTTAGATATTCATAAGATTGCTTTTACTTGAGGGAGAGAAATAGATACCTTCAGCAGAAGATTCTTCTTGCTGTAATCCGACGCATATAAACACCTTGGAGGCACCTATTTCTCTTCTGACTGCAAAGGAAGACTGCGTGGATGACTTAGAATCAGACACATAATTTTACAATTTCTGAACCTAAGAACACAGACCAAAGAAGTATTCTCTTAGAAATATAAAAAATACACAGTTGTATATCTGTGTATTTATAGGAGTGTAAAAGACTCAAAGTTTTGCTTGCTTGTAACTGGAACTGCTTTTAAGAGGAAATCAAAGCACTGGTTCTAAATGCATGAAGACACATTCGTGCTGGAACAACCTTCCAGTAAATTTAACAGAGAACTTGTTAAGGACATGTATCTTTTTAGGAGAGGTAAAGAAACTTATCATTGCTATTCATTTTAATAGCCATCTTAAACCATTGCATTAGAGATTATTCCAGGCCCATTTCCTACAATTTCAGTGAGCTGCTCTGGCATTTTAAGCTATGTTTCCAATTACATAAAGAATAACCTCAGTCCAGAACTGCTGAGCAGCAGGCAGCTCAATCATGCACAAAAACTTTCCTTATTTCCACTTTACTTATTGTTTCAATTTTCACCAATAGTCCTACAGTATGTTGCATAGAAAATTATTATGGTCTGGTTGCCACAGTAAGACTTCTTTAGGGAAAGGTATTCTTTCATCTCTGTGATTAGCAACCTCATGCAAATTGCAAGCGACCTGATTAAAATTTTTGCATCTCTGTGAAGAGTTTCCAAGCTTCCAACTTGCTATGGAATATGTTGAAACTTTCTAAGACAATAATGGCTAGTACTTGTTAAAAATTTTGCTTAAGCTTCTGCATTGAGAGATATCTCCAAAAGGTATGCTTGATCAACTTAGTTAACATACTTGTATTTGTAATTAAAGCATAGAACAGGAACAATGAAAGCAAGACATCAGTTGTTCCTTATGTATGGTGGTGTTTCTGTGTATTTATAGTAAAAAACAATAATAAAGCTCAATAAACTGTGAGCTTTGCTCACAAACAGTATTATGTTGTTTTCATGGCAAGTGATTTAATTATGCCTTTTTAAACATTAATAGAAACCTTGGACAAGTAATTTGGTACTAAATGCTGCTAAGCATTGAGTAAAATGCCAGACTTGCCTTTTGTCTTTTTCTTCTTTTTATAACCATTTCAGAAAACAGAAATTGATTTATTTTACCTGAAAAAAAAAAAAAGATTGAAGGTCAAAATTAAGCAGTTTTCAGGGGGAGTTTTAATTAGATATGGCTAAAGCCCCACAGAGCTTCTCTGTCTTCTGTCTTTAGTTCCTACTCTGCGAAAACCTTCTGAACTTCCCCTGCTGCTTTATTCAGATGTAATCAGCACCCTTCAATGAAACTCTAATTTAAAGAGAATTCAATATAGTAGATGATTTATTTAAATAGGTGGAAAATTAATGCCTCTGAGCAGTGAAATGCATGTTCTAAAATTAAGGTAAGGTCTTATAGGTGAGCTGTGTTAACACTTAATGTTACTGAACAGAATTTTTTGCTCTATACAGCTCTATATAAAAATACATACATGTGCATAAAAATAAAAGTTATGATGAAGTCTCTCAAAGTGTTTTGCAAACATATTAGAAGTGTCCCTTGAATATTCCAATGTAAATGGATATTACTTTATTTTATTGCCTTTTATTTTCCAGATGAGTATCATATGCAATAAACCCGAGGACATCTAAATTGCCTGTACTCATGTAGTGAGTCTAAAACAGATATGAAACATAAGAAACTGAGTTTCTTAACTCATATTCTCTGTCTGTAATTAACAAGAAACTACAAAGCTGATTTTCAACTACTTCATACCTGATGCAGTCATGCCTTCCACTGTAGCTGCAAAGCTTTGGTATAATTTTTGAATTGATGGCACTCTAAAATGTATCTTCACTCATCCAGATCACTATAACACTGACTAAACTACTGAATTCCTTGGATAAAAATACTAAAGCATAATCTCAGAACTTATTGATGAAATGTATTTACATTTAAAACTACAGGACAGTGGAAAATTGGATCATCCTACTTGTAATAGCGACATCAGTATTTCAATATATTAAATGAGGCAATGTCTGTAGGAAAATACATACTCCTTCATTTGACTAGATGTGTATTCAGAACAACTGAGAGTGTTTAAGGCATGCAAATCAATTTTTAGGGTGGAAAGAGGAGCAGCACACTTGAAATGACATGCAAGATGAGAACAAATTTGTTCTGAGTATAACTTAAAAGCATGGTAGTCGCTGAGATAGTTTGATAGAAGAGTTCATTCATAGCCATGCAAGGGAAAAAAAGTGTTCCAATTGAAACCAAGTGTTCTGATGAGGATATCATTATGTCCTCTTAAAGATTATCTAGTAGATGTTGGCACCAATGGTGTGCATACTGTAAAATGCAAACCCACTACCGCTGAGATTACATTTGCCAATTTGGCTTATAAATATAGTTTCTTCTCTGCCTTTGAGATTCTTGAACAGATAGTAACCAAGGTCAGATACTGAGTGAATTCTTAGGTAGAAAAAGTCTTTAATATATGATTGCATGCTAGAGAACTTACTGGGGTTTTTAGACTTAATTAGCTGGGATAAATGATTGCTACTTCACTGTATAAAGAGTACTTTATGGAGTAGCATGATAGTTCTGTACTATGATTCCATCAAGTATAAGATAAAATAAGGATAACTGTATCCCTGAACATAGCTCTTTCCCAAACTGAATAGTCTCTTCAACTCCAAGACTACACCGGTGACAAAACCAATAAGAGGTAAATGGAGATGATTCTGGTACTATGGGATAAAGGCACCATACTCAAATTTATTTCAACTACAAATAATTAATTTCAACATGTCCTGTTCCTTATCAGTCGTCTCATAGTGGATCTTAAAGAATCCTACTTGTATATCTGTAAATCTCTATAGAGAATCTGAACAATTTTTCTTTCTTACATTTAATTTTACTGAAGATTCTCTATGTGAAAATATACCTAATCTGAGAATAGTTTTCTAAAATGCAAATATAATTTTTAATGTGAATTCCTGGTGATAGTAACATTAACTTCAGTTTTTTGATGCCTGTAATTCATGCTGTGTGATAGGACTCATATTCAAATGTCAAAGGCAGTGCAATCAAATAGCTTATACAGACTTTGCATACCTATGCATAGAAAATTTGGAAGTGTAAGCTTATGTGGAAAGGGTGTCTGCTCCTCTGAGGGCGTCTGATCAAAGAAGCCACAAACCTGAACATGTAGAGACAAACCAGCCTGACCCATTATAAAGAAGGTCATGATAAGAACAAACCTGGTCAGTGGCATGAATTGGTAAGAGTATGTGGGATGTGAAAATGTTTTTGTTTTTTTTTTCGAAAGGGGGGATATGGAAAGGGAAGGAGACAACCAGAAACACATCTGGTCAGTCACATTAATCAATGAGCTATCAAGGATCTGCAGGCAAACCAGCACTTTGCCACTGATAAGAATGCAAGCCTGGAGGTCCTACATGTTGGAGGGAGTCAGTGGGATTGTACCAAATGGTGATGCAATGTGAGGGGAAAGGGGGAGCAGGCAGGTACAAAAAAAGGGGATAGTCAGAAAAGTGTATAAAAGAGACCAGCTATGTGTAAAACCGTGCCAACGAGTATGTTCTTTTGACTGAGCCCTGCACCTGATCAATGAAGTCTGTCCTGTCTTCTTATATCTTACTATGCCTTATCTTAAGCCTCTGTGTAATCTCACTTCTATGCCATGTGTGTGTCATGCAAGAACTCAATACAATCTGCTCATGAGGCCTGTGTGTGAGGGAAACGTGGTGCTAGATACTGGAGTCAGATTTCAGCTGGGCTATTTTGTCAGCTCCTGGAGCCCAGGGGTCTCCATATCAGCAACTGGAATGTGCAGGGGGTCCTTAGACCACAGACACTGGGACAGGAATTATGTATGTCCCAAAAAACCAGCTACTGAAGGGACCAGGGTGAGTGAGGTGAGTGAGGGACCTGGCAAAGCCCTTATTCCTCCTTCCAGCTGCTGAGCAACGGCTGTCTGCATCTTCCCAAAACTGTGCGTGTGATGTGTGTATTCACAAACTGATTTTAAGTTGTACCTGCTGAAGATCAGGCAGCTTGGGTCTCAACAGGGGTCTCGGGTGCTGGCAGGGTCTGTGCTGGGCTGTGGCTCTCTGTGCCTGCGGGACAAGTGTGTGGCTGCTGCATGTTTGTTGCAAGCATTGAGCTGGACCAGCTGGAGAGTAGAAACCTCGGGGATGGGTGAGAGGGGCTGGGATCTTGGCAGGGGTACACAAAAGTGTATGCTTGTGACCCTGGAAAATTCACTTCTGGTTGAACTTGCAAAGAGGAAAGTGGCAGCTCTGTCTCTTAGCCTGGGCAAAGACCTCAGGTTCCTGGGCACTGTCCTGGGCAGAAGAGAGTCCTGGCATGAGCAAATGGAGGAGACAAATGCTCTTCCCTTCACATGTGAAAATCTATAAAGAATTTAACCAAATTACTTGCTTCAAGGATTTCAAAACTGAGGTTTATCAAAAAACATTTTGTATCCTGAGACAGAATTTTTTTCAGAACACATTTTAATTCTCAGTGAAACCAAAATTTTAGAACTCTGAATGTCTTTAAAGATACTTCAACAGAGAAAAACAAAAAAAAAATCACATCTGCCTCTACCTACAATCTGATCCCTAGCCGTATCTGTGTGGATTTTAATTACTGGTTGGCAACCATGCTAGACAAATTTGAGCACTTACTTTATTTTTAATTAAGTTTGGAAGATTCCTTAATCAGCCTTTGAAATGACACCAAAGCTTGCATACATGCACATTTCTTTGATTCTTCTATCCATAATTCTTTAAAGCCTAGGAATATGTAGACTTCACTTCTCTTTTTACATATTATGGAATTCTTTTGCTGAATTTATTTGCATTATTTGACATTTTTATTAGATTTTATAAAATATAATTTATTGCACACAGTACTCAGAGAAGAATGCATTATATCTATTTAGAGATATTTTAAATTACATAGGACTCAACTGAGAGCAGCAAGCCTCTTTAAAGAATCCAAAATATGTGCCTTTCAGTGAAAAACTAATCCTTTCTCTCGATTTGATTATACAATAATAATTACCCCAAAATAGAAATAAGTCATTTGCCTCAGAGCTCATTTGTTTTGAATGCACGGTGTTTTTTTGTGAACTTTCAGTATATTCTACATACTCACAGAGAGGATAGTAAATATCAAGCCAATGAACTGGAAAATCAGAATAAATACAGTACTTAGAGTATAATATTACTGCCCAGTGGGATTTTTATTAGCGACTAGCTGTAAAAAAAAGCCTACTGAAATATGATTTACAGTCTATATAATTTTAAGAATTCAATAGTATTCTATGACCATCAAGGGTCATAATTTTCACATAGCTGCACATTGGTACTCAAAGCTTCTTTCTATAAAAACAAATCAACAGACTGAAAATTAGTTTCCACGGATTGAAAATGGCTCATTTAGTCTGAAGAAATTGATTCATAGAAGTCGGGGACATAAACATTAGAATGAGTTTAATCAAATGCTTAATCAATAATAATGTTGAATTTTAAACTGACATCAGGTGATTAAAATGGACAGGTGGTACAAAGTTATGAATGATCTGCCACTTGGGACATGAAAACTGCAACTCATTTTAAGTCTGACAGGGGATTTTAGGTATTGTTTCTCTTGATGCCTGGGTAACTATTGCGTACACCCATTACTTATTGCGTACTTACTGAGACTAAAACATAGTTCAGACTAAATTTTTATCTCCCTAGATGGTATTTTCCTGCAGTAATTACAGAAGAACTCAGATTCATTATTCTTAAAGGTGGAAAATAATCTATTTCATGAAAAGAGCTCCACACAGAAGGCTATTCAGCTATTTAAATATCTTAGGTCTAAATTCCTACATCACACTGATGCACTCGTAATGCCCCCATTCTGCTGTTCTTTTTCTATACTTCTCTTGAAATAATCTTCACAACATTGACAAATTCTTGGAATTAAGCTTTTAAGTACCAAGTAACTTTTGACCGTGTAGGGTTACACAGTACCTGATCATGTTCCATAATCTCATAAATTCTAAAATGCTGAAATAAACCTAGAGTAGAATATCAAGAGAATAGACTGGCAAAAGCAGGATTAGCCTTTTCAGACTAGTGTCATATATTTCACATAATTGTAAGCTGGGTCCTTAAATAGAAAATGCCTTGCAAACTATGTTTTTAAGCAACCAGAGACAACTATAAAAAAAAAAAAAGACATAGAAAATTCTTTTTCAAAAGCATTGTCATTGCATTAGCATCACTTAATCTTTGAGATATCTTTCTATATAGATGCATCCCTTTTCATTACCTGAGCCCTGTACCTGTACTCATGTGAATGTCTGCAATCAACAGGGATAAAAAATAGAAATGAAAAGCACAAGCATCTACTCACTAGGGAGGTGGGAACTGAGTCACAGTGACTGCCAAAAGAAGCAGTTACTGCCAAGTAGGAATACTCCCAGAATAAGCAGAGATCTGTGCCCAGTTTCTTCTTGGAAACTGATGGTGGGGAATGCCAGCAGACCAAAAGTACTAAAAATAGATAATGCAAAAGAGAGCTAGGTAGTCCATACAAATTTGGTGTAAACAGGATAATTCCAAAGTCCCTGATATGCTTCTTGAGACTCCCAGACAGCTCAACTGACACAAAAGGACACAGTTTAATTCATGTAGCTTGTAGATTAACATAGACATTGACCCAAGAGAGACTTCCATGGTCAG
This sequence comes from Irena cyanogastra, assembly GCA_013397155.1. Taxonomy (NCBI): domain Eukaryota; kingdom Metazoa; phylum Chordata; class Aves; order Passeriformes; family Irenidae; genus Irena; species Irena cyanogastra. The sequence goes on from VWZV01002420.1 coordinate 12,085, forward strand.
GTGCAATCACTGGGTTTTGGGCTGCAGGATGAACCAGATGCTCTTCTCTTAGGTAGCAGCTGGGAATACCTTCAGCTGCAGGAGGTGTGCTCTGGTCAAATTGCTAAGCCAAAAGAAGGAGACAAGGGAGGAGGTGAGAAGAGTATGTTGCACCAGGGAAGATGTATGGGAAAGCAAAAGAATCTTTGCTGAGATCTGGCACAGTCCAGAGACTACATCCCATGGCAAACAGGAGGAATGTTCAAAACAGGGATAGGAGAAAGATTTCCAGGACTATGAGACTCAGAAACTGGGAACATTTAGGGCTCAAGGAGAGGAGGAAAAAGTCTAGGTGGTGATGCTCTGGATGATACTATTAAAGGGAAAGGAAACAGAAACACAGGCATATTGCATGTCAACTCCTGACTGCAGAGTTTCGTGTTCAGGACTTTGGTTCCTGTGACTGTGAGTCCACTTCAAGGAATAAGAGCTGCTAAAGGTAGAGAGGATTCAAGCATCGCAGTTGCCTGTAAATAACACAATGAAGAGAGCTTTAAGCAAGATTCATCATAGAAAGGATACTGAAGCCTGAAATATGCAGGAGAATGTGAGTGGGAAAGGGCAATGGGAGAGATGTTCACATTTCCCTTGAAGCAGTGAAGTGACTCTGCATCCATCTGAAGTGCCCTTGTTCTAACTTGTTCAGCACAGGATAGAAACACGCAACTGGATGCCAATAAGAAATTACAGAGTGGTAAATATATAGCAGAATATTATGAACAATTTAACTGTTGTGATGTACGGATAGTAGGATTTGAAAGAAGATAGGCAGTGTGTAATGCAAGTCCTGGACTTACTTCAGATGCTTGTAGTTGTCTTGCAGCTGACAAATAGAGAATATCTATCTCACTATAATGATAATAAATGGCAGCTATGACTACAATAAGCAGAGCTTCAAGATGCTAAGGAAAGACAAGAAGGCAAGTAACAAGGAATGTGGACTTCAGGAGAGAAATTTTATTCAGGAAGCTGGCATGCAAATTTTAGTTTCCCAAATTATCTGATGGCGTACAGTGAATTTTCATTTGCACTTTATTATAGATTGGTGAGAAGGAATTTATTGTCAAGAAGCTGGACTGGAGTGAAGAATTACCGAAGAATAGCACAAAGAGACATTCTTTTTTAAGTATGCCATCTTCTTTAAAGGATGACCTTAATTTTTTTTTTAAAAATGTGTCAAAAGTTTTTGGTTCTTAAAAAAGGAAGAGTTATGAAATCAAGTGATGGATTACATTTATAGAGATAAGAAAGAAACTGGAGATAATATCAAGACTGAAAGGACAGAAAGGTTAGTAGGAAAAGTGACATTCCAAAGTTTCAATAAAGAAGATTGGTAACTTCATGTTCAGCACATGAAACTAGTGGAAATATGTCCAAGGCATATTACACATGTTTTTAAGACAAAAATCCACAATTCTTCAACTAACAAGTTTTAGTAATTAGATGATTCATCAATACCACTGTGCTTTGAAAGTATATTAAAATTAATTTTATTCTCTTGAGAGCTATGTGCTGTTTTAAAATAGTTTTGATTGTATAGAAATTCACTTTGAAAACCCATCCTCATTTTCAGTCTTTTTCTGTTTTCTGAAACTCTCTATACATTCATGAAATTATGAAAGGAGATGAGGTAGTTTAGATAACATCTAATAGTTGCTCTTCTCTAAAATTCTTCAATATTTTCAGTCAATTATTGGGGGGATGGACATAGGAAAACAGCACTTCTAAGAGACTTTTCAGAATTTTCAAATTATTGAAGGTTAAAGCAAGAAAACAATTCATGTTGATGTATCTGATCTGAAAATGAATTCAAAAATCAGTTCAGGAGCATTCTAAAGATGTTATATCATTTATTTCTTGGTGACTGATGAGAAGATTTGTTGTCATATTTGGCTTTCTCTATGAACATGTTGTCCAAATGTCTGAAAAAGTTGTTTTGGCTTATACTTGCAGTTTTGTCTTTATGGAATTCCAATTCAGTAATCTTCACTTACAAGTGTGAATTCAAAGAATCCAGGGAAACTGATAAAAGGCCTAATTTTGTAAGACAGACCAAGAGTTAGAGATATCTACTGCCATTTTATATTTCATTGCTGATCTTTAAGACAGATTATTAGTTATTTCATTATCTAAAGTATTTTCAGTTCTGGCACTCTGTAAACACACATAGTTAAGTAATTTTCTTCAATGAATTAGTTGAGCATAAGTTCAAGTAGAAGACTCATTACCAGAACAAGGCCAAGACAACACAGGCAAAAGTGGTGTGTGAAAAATGCTTAATATTCAGGTTTCTCAGGTTTAACTACATTTCAAATCTTGAACCTAAAATCTCAGGATGGGCGCTTAGGTTGCCTCTTCATTTGGTTGGCCTTTAAACCGATGTTCCACAGGGTGGAACAGAGTGGTTCACAGTACTGGGAACTCCCTCAACAGTCAGTTGAAGGGTGTCTTTGAAGAGCAATTTAGAGCAACAAAAGGAAAGCCCTACTTGTTTATGCATTGAGTTATTGAATATAAAAAACCATGCATGTCTCTGTAGGCAATTTGATGCTCTTTAACAATAGATTGGATGCTGCATTGAATCAGCCATGGCAGTATAAGCCATGTGTGCTAAAGATCACTTATCTCAGAGCTGATTGATCTTAACATCTCTTGACCTGGCACTCAGAACACAACATTATTTTTCTTATGACCGACTTCCTTTAAAAGCAGAATGAAGTTAAATTTTAAGACTTTTTCATCATAGTAGTTCCGTGGAATGACTTATGGGGAAGCTGTCTCTTAGCCTACTGATGAGACTATTTCTTTAGGAAACTGATAGCTGCCCTCTGAAGATCTAATCTCAAATCCAGAGCACCTAGAGCTGATTGTTAAGGATGGTGTCCAGTCAGATTCTGATGATCTCTGTATCTGGATATTCTAGGCAATGTGCTCCATGGCTCAACCTAGGATTTCTGTGGTCGATAGGTTTTCATATAGTGAAGAATAAGGTGAAGAAAAGAGTGGGCATGTCAGCCTTTTCTACGTATGTCAGTGACCTGCGCATTCAGCATTCAGTCCATAAGCACAGTCTGAGTTAAAATATACAAACCACAAGTACCTCTATGAACCAGTAATATTGTTTTTGCGTGGCCCACAAGGATATGAATCTTTCTAACAGCACTGACTTGCATTCCTTTCCTCAATAGGAAGCATGGAAAAATAAAAACTTCTAAATATGTTCTATAATTTGGGTAGGATACCATTTAACATAAGAAATCATGAATTTAAATATCCCTGCATGGAAGAGGAGCTGTAATAGTTCTGTTTCATATGGGAGCGCTTAAACACTTCAGCAATTACATGTGAGTGAGTTTCTGACAGTTTCATACACCAAAATGAATACTATAATTTATTTATGACATGGTTTATGCTTAACTAATGGATTAGTTGTCCCAGGAATTAAAGTAGGATTCTGCCTCTTCTGGTTTATCATTGAATCAAAGCTGCTCTTAGTCATCTCCTGACTTGAAAAGGAATGTTTACAAGCACATCGACTAAAATGTGATTAGGTGCCTAGAGAACTTAGCCTAACAAGACTGAAAAATATTATATGCATCAAAAATAGGAGGCCACAAGTAATAGAAAACCTATAAAAACCCACATTTTGCTTAAACTGGAAGATAAAAAGTAAGTGGGCTGAATTCTTCCTATAAAGCCTATCTCTTTCTAGTTTAATACATAGTAAGTTATTTATACAAAGGGGAAAAAATTGATCTTTTCCTAGGACAGGTGGTAGAAATCAACCTCTAGGTGATCAGTAAGGTATGGTCTTTGTTAATCTCTTTTAATACAAATTGAGTTTCTATTCTGGATTAAAAAGGGAAGACCTTTGAAATTGTCCCACTGAAATAACAAGGTTAAAATAGTTAATTGCCTTTTCTTCCCTTGGTGTGTAACAAGTGCAGTTTAAATACATAAGAAATGATCATAATCTACATTATCTTTGTGAAAAGTATCCTTTATTTATGTATAGATTTCACATATAAATTTCCACAGAAATTATTTCTAAATGTGAAGGAGGCTAAATACCCTAACCGTATTTCTAATATATTCAGTGTCTGAAATTGATCAGAGATTTTGTTGCCAGCTGTGAAAGTGCTATGATGTTTAGTGCATTATCTGATAACAGTGGGAGACTAGTGTAGAAAATGAAATTGTCAATTCAAAATCAGTCTAAAAAAATTATGTTGCTCACAGAGAGGAAATGGTCTGATAAATATCAAAATAAGTATGTCAAAAATAAATAAATATAAAAATAAATCAAGAAAAAAACAAACAAAAAAGAAAAAACATCCAAAACAAAACAAAAAACCCCAACAAAACAAAACACACAAAACATGGAACAATACTGATATCACCTTGAAAGAAGCATGATGGAAAAGTCCTTTTTTTTTTAATCTCATGTCCAATTAGCTACTAATTGTGCTTCCCCGCAGAGCAGGATAGGAAACTAATGTTTTAATGATGTAAGGCACTGCAGAAGTGAACACCAGGAAATAAATTAATCAAAATCCACAAGAACATGTAGAAAGTGTTCCTCTTTTTCTATAATATAAGAGAACCCACACTAAGTAACTGTTGCACCACAGTGATTTTTTCCACCTATTTGGTCACAGAAAGAGAGACCTGTGTTAAGCTTTGTACTGGTACAGAATCTCAAGCAGTAGAAACTACACCCAAATTTCAAAGTAAACATGGTAAAAAATAGTACTCCTGAATTAATGAAATTTAGCATTTATTGCAATGACGTCGTATCTTCTGCTCATAGAAATGGCTCAGTTACATAAAAAAAACAAACATCTGGGGCCACATGTAATAACCAAATGTCTCAAAACATTATAGCTGTGATAAGGCCTATCACACATATAATATAGGCATCCCTATTTAATACATTAGCATTCAGTAACTGAGTTTCACCAAGTATATCTGTATCTATCTAGGCATAGCTTAAAGTTTTCTGGATGCCAGTTCCCAAGCTTTGAATTTAAGTTAATTATAATTTCCTGTTTGATAGGATTTTTCTAAGGAAAATTTCAGATACAGGAGTATTCGAATTACAGGGTATAAGAGATTATTAAAGACATTTTGCTATCATTATTAGAATAATCAGGTCATTTATAGCTCATAGCCATTTTTTTCTCATTTTTATTTATTCAAGGTGATTTATGCTTAAAATTTACACTTAAACATATGCTGAAGAATTTTAGCCTAGTTATGAATCTTATTACCATATTTAACTTTAAAAAATCACTAATTAATGATTAATTAAAATATTTTTTCAAAAATTGCCTAAGTTATTAGAATGTTTCTGAGATAAACAATGCAATTGTTTGCAATTGCACTAAATCTTGTTATTGTTCTTCCCATAGCAATCTACTTGTTATGTTCTTACTCTGCCTACCAGTTGATAATTCAAAATTAGATTTAACGTCTAAAAAACTTGGTGTGAAGAGTTTGTTAAAAATCAAGGGAAACATTTCTTTGCTTGGGCTTAAGAATTTTAAGGAAAATTATTTGTATTAGCTGTCCCTTTATTTCTAAATAATGAAATATTACTAGTACAGGTTTGGTTAACCTCCATCACTAAGGTTTTACTTAACTTTTGTAGCATTTGAAATAAATTTATCATTGATACTTGGTTCACTCGCTATGGACTAGATGTATGAACCCAGGCAGAGATTTTGTTTTTGTGTGATAAATCATCTAATATTAAGTATGATCTCAGAGTTACAAAAACTTAAGAAAGACTGACAACTGTTCTTCTGACATCTTGTCAATGCAGAGAAAGTGCTAACATAAAAACACACATATTTTGCACTGAACTTTATCTATCACAGTTTATTAACTAACAGTTATTTGCACTTTGTTCATCATGTTTTTCAGTTCTTTTCCCCTAAAATATGTGTAAGAGAAATGATTTTTTTTTTTTAAGGTAAGGTTATAGTTCAAACTGTTATGCCTCCTTTATTTTGAACCTGGGCCCAAAGTATGACAAAAGAAAACAAATACAACTACTCCAGTTGAGAATTTTTATAATAGTTTTATCTGTGGGCTGTAACTTCCAATGTGTGAGCCAAGTTAAAGTAGAAGGGATTGAAAATTCGTCTCCTGCTAGTTCATTGTTTCCTTTCCTCTGCCTTAGCTTTTACTACTGGATATGCAACAGCCAGAACAAGACAAAAAGGCTGATTTCCTCTCTGTTATGCAATCATACTCTTTTAACAAGAAAAATAACTATGCAATTCCTTAGAATCATATTACTTTCTTCTACTTCTCCTTGCATACTTGGTTGTTTTACTCTTTTCTATCACCTCTCTTTATAATCTTCTCTTTTGTGGATTTCTACTAGTTACTATAAGAAACATTTTGAAGAAATAGAACTTTTTACGTGTTTTTTGTTAAAAAATTACCATCAATTTTCCTTCATTTTCACAATGGCTATATTAAGAAAATCTCTTGAAGGGAGACTTGAATCACTTTTTGTAATTAAGTAGATTAATGCACTTAATCAGTATGGGGCAGGATGCCTGTCAGGAGAGGCACAATAATACCAGTTATCATTGTCGTATCACCCAGTTATAGCCTGTGAATCTGTAGCTGTCATGGGTTACCTTGCAACTAGAAATAACTTGAGCCCAAGATAAATATGTTTAAATCTGCTCTGTACATCAGAATGAGCAAGTAGTTGAGGATGTCAAATTAAAATCAAAATACAGACTGAAAAGTGTGGGACAGCAACTTTCTCGAGTTTTCCAGAGTAAAACCATGACCATCAAAGTTCTGAACTAATAAGATTTTACAGCATAAAATTATAGCTAGCATGTGGTTCAAAACAAAGAAAAAAGGACAACGAAAATGTGTATGTATAGTTATAAAAAGTTGACTTCAAATATGTTGAACAGTGGAATTAGGTTGACATAAAACTTTATTTCAGTTAGGGTTAAAAAATAAGGTGCACTTAGCAAAAATAAAAATTATTGTAATACATTACAAATATTTTTATTACTATTAGCACATCAGGGAGAAATAATAAATTGACATCANTAATAAGTTGAAATCAGCTGGGAAATCTTAAACTAACAATTTATCTCTAGCAAATACTTAACTTGGTATTTACCTGATGAATCTGCAGGTTGGATAGGAGGGGTTTTTTGGTGACAGGAAATGCAGGCTTAAAACAAAAAAAAAAAACCAAGAAAATAAAAGGCTTGATCGTAGCTTGTGTAAGTCTCACAGCTTAGCACAATTGCTTTTAAAATTTATTATACAACCGACTGCTGTTATTTAATCTAAATTAAGGCATGAACTCTCAAAGAAGATGGGGAAAGGATTGGTTTTCTTTATTTTCTCCAGATTTACTGTAAGAATAAATCTATTTGTGCAAACTGGTATTTCTTCAACTTCTGATTGAAAACAGATCGAAAATTTTAGGCAAAATGTCTCTTAAACAATACAGACAACACTCCAAAGAACAAAACAACATAAGTTTGAGCAGAGAATTAATGTAGAGGTCCTCCAGTTCATGCAATATATGAATTTCTTCACACCATCAGCTCAACTATAAAAATTCTTGAATGTTCTACATGTTTCTATTAGTTTCTCAGCCTCAGACCCATTGCACTTTCTGCATATTTCTGATTTCAAAACAAAGCATCACTAAAACAACACAAAACCTGCATTTTCTGTTTTTCAACTTATCAGCTATTAATGAATCAAATTATGTTTTACTGCCAATTAACAAAAATAGCAATAATTCTTTTAA
>VWZV01002420.1:20039-31709 GCA_013397155.1 Irena cyanogastra
TTTGCTCTTTTCCATTACAAGAAAATAGCAGTGCTGATTAAATGGTACATTTTCAAAGTGCAAGGTTAATCCACTGGAAATCTACTTTAATGAAAAAAAGGTTCATTCTTCACATAACAGCTGCAGATGTAACCCTTGAAGTATGAAATTTAGATGGAAGTTCAAAATGTAGAAACGTGCTGGAATATGCACAAGTCACTATTAAATAAATAACACTTATGTTTTATATAAAATTAAATTCAGCTAGTAAAATATTTCTGCTTGTTTCTGTGGAAAGCAATCTAATATTGAAGTACTCAAGACGCGGGGTCGAAAAAACAAGGACAAATGTGTTACATGGGGTTGTTTTTGTCATCTAAACTCTATTATATTAGAAAGTCTAAATTCTGAGATCCTTATCTTTTGTTTACCAAGCTTCTTAAACAAAACATATTAACTTAAGGGAATATTTTTCCTGAGGAAGAGGTCTAGGTAATATAAGAATAAGCAACCTAAATCTAAACTGTTTTTTCACCTTTATATTTTTTTCACCTATATATGTCAGTGTTAGTTTGAAATAAAGTCTAAATATAATCGAAGGTTGAAGTACAACTACCTTTCCATTTTCCAGTATATAAGGGAAAGTTCCTTATTGAATAAGAAACTTTCCTTGTAGAACGTGTAAAGTTCCAGACCTTACAAGTGGGAGGTCAATGAACTGTTTTGCTCTTTTTGTTGTTGTTCTTGTTGTTGTATGTATTCCATGATTGTAACTTGACATATTTTTGAAGCACTTTGTTGACTAAACTGAGATTTTATAATACTGTGTTAGCAAAAAACTTTTAAAGAATCTGCAGGTATTTCTTTCATTAATTCTTTTCCTTGGTCTTGAACAGCTAGGATAAAGGTGCCTCTTTGGAAACATGACACAGAACATTTCAAGGACAAAAGTAATTATTTAGTTCCTGCCTCTGAAAAATTGTTCGGCCACCCATGTCATTGGAAACTTGAATCCTTCTACCTTCTCACTTGAAAGAAAGTTATTATAGCTAAATCTTTGGCCAGCACAACTCACCGTAGCTCAATAACCCTTACGTTAAATACTGTCATTGAAGACTATAGTTCTTCTGGTTTAAACTGAAATAGAAATTTTCAGAACAAATTTTTGTTTTTAGGAATTACTTTTCCCCTCATTACGTAGTGTGCTGGATATAAGAATAATGTATTAAATGGAATGATGTCTTGGTCTCTGTATAAATATAAATTCTGAAGCATTCTAGGCTGATGCAATTTATGAGCAGATTCAGGGCTTAGAGCAAAAGAAAATTATAAAGATGCAATAAGACTAGTTTTGGACCTAATAATGATAAAATATGTGTAGAAGAGTACCAGATATTTACATAGCTGTACTAACTTTGCATTGTTCAGGTAAGATCACACATTAAGACTCTTATTGAAGATTTAAAATTTTAGATGAGCTTCTGTGAGGAAAAAGAAAGTAACAGAAACTGATGATGTGTAAGAAGTGCCACCTACTATTTGCAGCAATTTTACCAGGTCCACTATAGAGCAGGGATATGGAAGTGCACAGAAACAAACAACTATTTAAAAAAAAATCTAATAAACTTTTCCTAGTACACCGTTTAATATAAAAAAAAATGAATTGGAAGTGGTGAGACTGACTTAAAAGGCAACAAATTTCCTTCTCCTATTGGTCATCCTATTGGATGCAAAACTTCTACTAAAAGTCACATAAGGACAGTATTGGAGCATGATTTTTTTGTTGTAGCATACTGGGGAAAAGAATAAAAAGTGATTATTACTGAACTAGAAGTCCTACTTCCAAAGTTTCATTATTTTAATGGGCCATTACAACATTATGAGTCATGCTAGAGCCCTCATATGGACAAAGCTTTCTTAATTTTTAATTACATTTTTATCTAGGAAAGGCCTACAAGGAAAGGCAAAACATTTTCAAAATTTATTCATCATTATATTAACTGCAAGTTTCTCTGCATTTCCTTCTCACCATACAGTTATCTTGAATTTCTTTTTCACTGTATGGAAGAAGAGGATGTGTTTGGCATACTTAGCCTAATGTTCATTTCCGATTCATTCAGTCAGTTCACAAATAATGACTCTAATTCCACAACTTACCACTATGAAAAGTAATTCCAATATCACAAACAAGAATTATCTTACTCCTCTATGACTAATTGGTGCAGTGTTTGAGAGTCATCACATATTTATTCATTTCTATTTCTAGAGTCAAGACTAGCAGTGTTACCAATACTGTTACAAAGCGGTGCCAAGTAACAAAAATGCCTCACTAGATCTAAGTAGCACAACTGAAACTAGCAGCAACAGACTTTAATCTTAATTAACTTTTTTAATAATTTGCTAATTTGGAAATAGAAAACTTACTTTGAAGTTTAGATTTAGAATTTGGGGTATGTGTGGATCTGTTTGCATTTTATTATTAAATTAAAAAATAGAAAAATAAGAGAGAGCAATTATTAGATACATGCTTTCTAAAGTATTGTTTTAAATAAACAATTATTGTTGTATTTGGGTACTGCCCAGTATCTCAGATCACGAATTCATGTTAAATTTTGCTCAAACATGCAACATAAAAGAAGAAAGTGTCTCAACTGCAAACTATAATAAAGCTGAAATACACATTATTAAAATCAGTTTTAATTTAGCATTTGATTCTCATAATTTCTCTTAAAATAACAGGATTCCAAATTATGGTTTCAACTAATGAGCATATCCTCAATGATATTTTAGTAAAATATTAAGTGCAGAAGAAAGTTACATGTAGCAGCTGGTGTTTGAAGAATGAATTATTACCCGTTCACAAGTAGTTGCTCTCAATGGTACCAGTAGCTGTTACATTACAGTGTGTAGTAAATTTGATAAACATTTAATACATTTATGGTGTGTTGACCTTGGCTGGATGCCAGGTGCCCAATAAGCCTGTCTATCAGTCCTCTTCAACTGGACGGAGACAAAAAATGGAATAGAAGCTTTGTGCACAGGATAGTGAGAAATAAAATCAAATCTTAAAATAACTTCTCCCCATCCCTCCTTTCCTCCTGGGCTTAATTTTACACTCCTGTGTTCTCTACGTCCTCCCTGCACAGTGGACAAGGCAATGGGGAAAGGGATTTGTGTTTGGCACATTGTGTCTACTACTCCTTCCTCCTCAGGGGGAGGACTCTTCACAGTCTTCCTCTGCTCCAGCCTAAGTTTTGTCCCACTGGAGAGAGTCCTCCACGAACTTCTTCAGTCAAGTAAGTCTTTCACACAAGCCGTAGTTCTTCATGAGCTCCTCCAGCATGGGCTCTTTCCATGAGGTACAGTCCTACAGGAATAGATTTCCCTGGCATGGGTCCCCAATGCTATCACAAGTCCTGCCAGTAAATCTGACAGCATGAGATCCTCTCTCCAAGGAGCCATAGGCCCTACCAGGAGCCCTCTGCAGCACAGGCTTCCCATGGGGTCACCACCATGCTTTGTGCATCCTCCTGCTCCACTACACACTTCCATGGGGTGTAGGGGCACAGCTGCCTCTCCACGGCCTGCAGCTTTGACTGCAACAGAATCTCCTCTCCGATGCCTGTAGTACTGCTTTTCCTTCCTTCCTCATTGACCTTGGTGTCTACTGCTCCTTTCTTTTGGCTCTTGTTGTACAGCAGCTTTTTCCTCTTTTAAAATATGTTATCACAGAGAGAAAATGAAGATGTTATTTTTGTGATCCTACTCATGCATAAAACCAACAGTTTCATTTGGTCATCAACTTTATTTAAAGCCAATCTATCTTGTTACAGAGCATTTTAAATTTACCAGGAAATAAATTACTTTCATATGAAATGTGCTTCTAAGTTTACAAGCCTTTTCTCTCTTCATTTCTCTTTCCTAAAATTATGGGAAATAATGCTTACAAGTTTGGTATTTCATAATTTTGGTATTCATTGCATTTTCATTTTCCTTTTCATTTCCTCCTTCTTCAAATACTTTTTCTATACCCTTATTTTTAGGAAAAGCAGTTTATATTTAATTTGGTAAGGACAGTTGCATCTTGCACAACTTTAATTTATTTATCATGTTGTCAACAATTATCCACTATTTTTTTCAATTTCAGTAGCATTCCTTTCCTGCATTGAACAGTGCATTATAAAGTTGCAGTCCTGCCATCAATACTCTTACAAATACTTCTTAGAAAATCTGTTTATTTTGACATCTATGTCTACACTACCAAATAACAGAAGATTAGAGTTTATAAGTTGACTTGCAGACTAGGTTTTACAGTCTGGTTTCTCTTGACCCTTCTGAGTCTCTAGTGAAGACAAACCATGTTGTATTATTTTCTCAGTCTCTGATTTCCTCTTGCTCTCAGCTGTGCACATCTTTCCTTGAGGTGGTTTTACTTCTGTGTGTCCAAACCATAGCCAGGGGAAAAGCAAACAATTAAAGAGGGTGAATGAACAGGAACCTCATCCTCTGAGTTGTTCCTGGTCTTTTACTATTTGGCAGTGCAGTAATTACTTGGCAGTGTAGATAGACCTGATGGGACTCTTTTAATGACAGCTCTGAGGGGTCAGTGCTTATATCTGTCATCACTGAAGAAGAAAAAAAAATGGAATACATATTCTGAAGCCATTTGTGTTTCAGACAGTGTTTCAGATAGTCATGTTTCCTGTCTGGGCCTCAGCAATCCAGACCACATTCAACCAGGAAGATGTTTACTAATCAACGCCAAATAAAAGCAGATTACTTTAAGCTGTGTTAGATCAAATTATTCACATTTGATAAACTGATTTTTTCAGCTATAGAGATTAAAAATATTTATGATTGGAAAACATTATTTAAATGCTTAATAATTTAGCTACAGTTTAGCTGAATTAGGTAATTCAGCACACACAAAGGAAAAACGAACTTTTACCTGTGTGGAGGCAAAAGCATTTCAGATAAAGTGGTTTACTAAAAGAACATTTACAATTTTATAAAGTTTTTCAACAAAAGTCTTTGTAGTATAATCTTTCAAATGAATAACTACCAAAGTAAAACACTTCATTCAGCAAATTTCATCCGCTCTTCAGTCCTAAGTAGACACTGTATGGTTATAGGCTATTTTCCATCAACACATTTTGTATTCCAAGTGACAGCTTTTCATTTTTATTAAGATGTCATGTTTCATTTTTAAACTATTTGACAGCCTTTATGTTAACATGTACTGGAAAGAAGAATATGAAGCATGGTGCTTGTCTGCTTACAGGATACTTGACTCAGGCCATAGATAGTGACAAATGAATCAGAAAAAAAAAGAAAAACTATAATTTTTGTGGTGTGGTCATTCTCTTTTCCTTTTCCTTTTCCTTTTTTCCTTTCCTGGAATAGCTGCGTGCTTGGACAGATGCCATATCATTTCATTAAGCAGTTACTTGTACTACTACTACTAAAAACATTTTGACAGCTATATACAGCAGAAAATACTTTTAAAAGTTATAATGAAAGCATAAACTGAAGTTGAAGTTGAAATACTTTCTTTAAACATTTAAAGCAGAGCAAATAAAAGTATGAATCTGAAAATTTGGAAAATTTGCATTTCAAAATGAAGACCAAGTGTAGCAATACATACGTACAATGTGTTACAGAAAAATATATTTCAGGAAGATTTTTCCATTTTAGTTTTTCTATATCAAAATATGTTTTTTCAGCACTTTTTCTTCATGTTCCCACTTTATGATCATGTCCTGCATAATTCCTTAGCTTTTTTCCCCCTCAGTTTACCCTCTCAGAAGTTACTTTCTGAAGTTCCTCAACATCCTGAAAGTCCTCTTATGTACCCAGCTTTTTATTTTTTTTCACTTTGATGCTGTCCTGCTCCCATAAAAGTATGTCTTAGTCATCAGTTCACCACTCTTATCGTATGACTCCTAGTGATGCACTCTAGATGATTTGGTTTCAAGCCAAATTTTCAGGTCGAAAGGACTGGCAGTGGGGAGGCTGTTCATTTGCAGAGCACATGCCAGGTGTAGTGAGCTTCCCACAGCCAAGACGCAAAGATAGCTGGATTCACTCCAGGAAAAAATTCTGTCCTACTTTTTCTGCTAGTTACTGGACACCAGTTGGTCTGACTTTAAAAAAAGAGATTTAAAAGAACCAGCTAAATGTCACCTGTCACCTCTGGGTCCCCCAGTCAGAAGTGAGATGAAATTCAGAAGATTCTGTTCTTTTACAGACAGAATTTTTTTGCATGCATTGGAAGGTGGAGTTATAAATTGAAAGCAATTGAAGAAATAATTATTCAGTTCTGCCTTATATATTCAGTGGAGTGAGATATGCATTCCATAGGACAATTTATCTGTAGAGCTGGGTACGTAACTAGCATAGATCAGACTGAATTTCTCCTAAGGATGCCTATTTTTCTCAATTGAATATAAAAGAAGACAAAGGCAGGAGCATCACATATTGATGTTTATCTCTTAGATGACACGTGTTGAAACTGAATACAGACATACATTTCAGTTGAGGAATTAGTCTGCTATGATTGAAATGTTTAGATGACTGATAATTCAGTCCAGTTTTCAACTTCAAAACAGCACTACTTGACTATTGTTGGCAGTAGGCATCACCAATCACCAATTTTTATCACTATCTGTTCAAAGCAGACATTCTTGGATCATTATTATCTAAGAGCACACAACACCTAGGAGTGGATGTTGTGTAGATCCTACTGATGGCTACAGACCTTGCCATGATTTTAGTCACTGTGCTGGTTTTGTCAAGGTAGAGTCTATTTTCTCCACAGTAGCCAGTGTGGGGCTATAATTTGGATTTGTGCTAAACATACTGTTCAGCACAAATAACCAAGTTTTAGTGATTGCTGACCAAATAGTTTGACAGAGTCAAGACCTTTTCTGCTCCTCACAGCACCCCACCAGCAAATCTGCTGGGACTGCACAAGAACTTAGGAAGGGACACAGATGGGACAGTTGATCACAACCATCCAAAGGAATATCCCTTTGGTATCACATGATGTTATGATCAGCATAAAAGATGGGGAAAGAAGAAGGAAGGTAGGGACATTTGGAGTGATGGCATTTGTTCTCCCAAATGACCATTATCCACTGATTTCTTGGAGATGACAAAACTGGAAGGAGTGAATGAATTCCTTGTTTGGCTTTGCTTACCTGTGTGTGCTTTTTGCTTTACCTATTCAACTTCCTTTGTCTTAATCCACATGTGTTCTCACTTCTACCCTTCCCAGAAGGAGAGGGTGAGTGGGTGTGTGGGGCTGAGTTGATGTCTGGGCTTAAACATGAGTCAGCAAGTGCAAATTGGCTAGATGTAAGAGTTCTTTGTTGAGGGAAAAAAATCACAAAAAAAAAAAGGATGAAATGATCAAACCTTTCCCAACATTCTCATCACTGATTTTTTTATGCTTCTTCACTAAAAGAAAGGGAGGAATATAATTTCTTCCTAACATAGTTCAGCTGATTTTTGGGACTAATAATGGTTCAGAATTTGTCAGGCATTTTTCCTAGTTCTTCTGCATCTCTTGTTTGCATCTTGCAGGTTTTACTGTTTGCACATTTCCCAGTTCTCCTTTTGAGCAATTCTAGCATGGGTTTTGTCTTTCTTCTTTTCCTTTATATGTTCCTTAAATACTTAAGCTTAACTATGTTGCAAAATGTCAATGCTGTGCTGCTGGACATTCTAATTCGGTGGGCTTATTTCAGGATCCAGGGCAAACAAACACTATTTATGCTTTGCTTAGTTTGTGATGTGTTCAGTTTCCTGAATTCAACAGGCCTCTACTTTGGCTACTAACCTGAAGCAAATCTGTGTCTTTCTCCAAATATGACAGTGAACCATAAAATCTAAGAACAAAGTATTTCACTGTTAGTATTTTAGAGATTAATGTATTTAGATGTGCAAATGTATCTACCCTTGTGAAAACAAACAGAAACAAATTCTCCTAAGAGTATAGATTCTATTTCCATTCTTTCTAGACAGCTTAATTTTTAACCCATGATACTAAGAAAAATGAATTAAGACTGCATACAACACCTACTTTCAAGTTTAAATCATGACCATTTGTTTCCTTTCTCTAGGGAGATCAGTTCCTCTAGCAATTAATAACAGTTTTCCCAACAAAGGTATTTTTTATCTGCTATAGATAGTTTAAATGCCCTATCAGCTTGTCATTAATTTTCCTGTTGTCACATGAGATGTGTCAGGTCATGCTATTCTAAACTATGCTAGTTTAAGCATTCCAATAGCATCAGTTAGTCAGGGCATGATACCATATAACCTATACTGTCCCCTGCAGAGTATTCTGGGCAGAATTTGTATGGACAGTTCAAGCTGCAGCAGAATCCTATTGTTTTGATACTGCTCTTGAACCCCTGTGGTTCAAGAATTTTAGCTGATAACAGAAAACCAGCTTTTTCACAGCTCCTATGGAGTTCTCCTCAATGGTCTGGCAAGAGAGAGTAGCATTTTCAATAGATTTCCCTGAATATATTTGGTGCTGACAACTTGCCTCTAGCTGTCAAACTGTAAAACTGCCTCCACCTAAGTGACTGACCAGCCAAATACATTTAGGTTTCTATTTATGAAAGAGTAGGTTTTAAAATAACAAATGTAGTTTTTCTCTGTCTAGACATAGCCACAGGAAGCATGAGATATGACAAAAAATTATTCAGCATGTGTCACCACTCCAACAGATGTACAGGTGCACTTGGCAAGAGCCTTTTAGAGAAAGTCTCAGTGAAACCACATACAATTTCATTAGCACCTGCTCTTTTGGTGAACACCTGTGAACTCCTGGCATGTATCTGGAAGAAATGCTGAGGAACTTAGATAATCATCCTCAGCTCTGTGAATACTGCTGTCTTTTGAGAATTTCATCAGCTTTGCACCAAGTGGATTTTATACCCTCCGTGCTTTTAGAATAAAAAACATATTGCATTTCCAACCGATTTTATTTACACTTACATGTGTTAAATTAAGTAAGAGTAAAAATAGGATTAGTAAAGTAAGCCATAATTTAAAAGAGGAAAAGTAAATGTTTCTGTAGATCTCAAGCCACCTACACTTTTAGAATACTGGAAGTCTGCGGTGAGAGGGGCTCTTATGATTCAGGTGAGGATGCAAGTTTTGGCCTCATGCTAACTTCCTTTTATAAGCTCTTTGGCATTAGTCTAGTATTTCCTTGTCACAATAAAGCAGCCAGGACTCTATTTCCTCATGCAGGAAAAGCCAATCCTTTATTCACATAGCTCATATTTCTAGGAAATATCAGAAGTCACTGTGTTAAACCTAATTGGTCAGCAATGCACTGATACTCCGTTTATTGGTCGGTAAATGTCTGTATTTGGTTAGTTTATATATTTTCTTCACTGATCCTCATGGGATGGATGTCGCAGTGTGATGCCAGCATCTGCCCCAGAATCCAAGGTCCCTTTCCTAGGTGTGTGTATCCCCTTCTCCCCTCTACCCCCTGGGCTCTGGCTCAGGACTATCTGTCAATCTTAAAGGCGTCGTGTGATTGGGCAGATTCAAAAGATGCCTTAGACCCTGAAAGGTATTGAGCAATCCACGTATCCCTTTGTCCTTGGGACCTCCTCTCCCCTACCTGGATTGGTGGGCTTGCTACCTCCCCCCTTCCCCTCCTCCCCCAGGTTAAAAGGATGCCTGAGCCATGCGGTCAGGAGAGAGTTGGGAAACACCAGGAAAGCTATTAAGGTCTGTTTGGAGTTCTGCGGAGCAGTGACTGATTCAGAAGCCTGCAGGCTAGAATAAAACCCTCTGAACACAACTCTCTTCTAGGACTCACTCCTTTTCCTCCACCATTTGCCTCAAGTCTCTCCAGCAGAAGCCAGCCCTACACCCAGAGCCTGGAAGCCTGGATCCGTAGCCACGTGAGCTAAATAATATCATCTTCTGGGGTTGGGACGCTCCAGTTGCTGTTATTGAACTCATACACAGAGGCCAGACAAGCCAGGGAAGTCCCACTGGTAATATTGGTATTTTTATTCCAATAGATGGATTTCTTGTTTCGAACAGGTGTGAATGGCTTTCTTACCAGAATAGCTTGTTGTGTTAACTGCTTTCATTCTTATGATGTTTCACATGGGAAGTTAGCCACCTGCACTTAGAAGTCACAGGCCAGCTTGTAATTTAGGAGAGCAAGGCTTGATTTTATAATATCTCTACTTGTATGCAACATTTCCTGTTTCATCACTCTCTTTTTTGGGGGAAAGAGGCAAAAATCTTTTCAAAACAGAAGTGTTTCATAGTATTTTGAAAAAAAATACAACACATTTAAATTCCTCACTGAACAAGGATGAGGCAAAAAACACAGTGAAAATTTTTACTGGAAATTCATGTAAACTTATTGACGACCTTCAAAAGTATCTGGTTTGTGTTTCTACAGATTGTCTCAGGATGGGATTAAAAGTTTTTAGGAAGAATTTCCCTTTAGAAGAAAGAAAATCAACATTCCTATCTTAAAGAAGAGATATTACTTTTAAATTCCTAACTTTGAATATTATTAATGACACCCTGGTTTTTTTTCTAAGTACTTTCAATGCTATACACATTTTTTCAGAGCTGTTCAAGATGAGGAAATTGTGCCCAACAGGCTGCCCTCTATAATTTTATTGGATGTCAGCATTTTCAAAGGAGTCATCCATAAAAAACCCAGCAACTTTGTTATAATCAATACATTGCATCACTCTCTAGGTTCACTTCTTTTATGACATCCTAGGGAAAAAAGCTACTTTGAGAAAAAAGGGTGGTACTCTAGAGATGTTTGTTAAACACCTTTTATACAGTCTTAAATTAAGCCAAAGCTTTGATTGCTCTACTTTGGGAACAGAAAGTAATACAACAAATTTGTCATTTTAATCATATTTATCTGAATTAAGTAAAAAATAATTCAAAGCAATGAAAAAAAAAAGAAAATACAAGATTTTAAGGACAGGATTCGAACAACATGTTGGATGTTAGTTAAAGCAAAAACATTTCTGTCAGTCTTCAGAAAAACCCAATAAAATAAGAAACAAAATCCCACAAACTAAGAACAAAAACAATTACAAAAATTAAACCCAAACAACCCTGTTCTAAATCTGTTATTTTGATGGTGTTGCTTTCCCAATATAAAATTGCTTTCTGATTAAATTTTTTCTTAATCAGCTCTAAAAAGGACTCCCCAGTTTAGTTAAAACAGTTTGGTATTTATTTTTTATTACTAGAAAAACCATACAGTGGAGTGGATGTTTGAAATAATGTGGGTTTTTTTGAAGAAAAACTAGATGAACAATAGCCAATTTTAATATACTTCTAAATACTAAAAGTTATTCAAAAATCTTACAGAATCACCGAATCACAAGGTTGGAAGAGACCTTCAAGATCATCGAGTCCAACCCATGCCCCAACACCTCAATTAAACCATGGCACTGAGTGCCACATCCAGTCTTTTTTTAAATACATCCAGAGATGGTGACTCCACCGCCTCCCCAGGAAAACCATTCTACTATTTTATCACCCTTTCTGTAAAAAAACCCTTTTTCCTAATATCTAGCCTATATTTCCCTTGGTGCAGCTTGAGACTGTTCTCTGGTTCTTCAGTTGCTGCCTCGGGAAAGAGACAAACCCCTACCTGACTACAGCCAC